>DWMW01000097.1:0-12169 GCA_018246335.1 Papilio thoas cinyras
TAGTAGTAGTAGTAGTAGTAGTAGTAGTAGTAGTAGTAGTAGTAGTAGTAGTAGTAGTAGTAGTAGTAGTAGTAGTATGAAATAATTTACTTATATTTCTTTTAACCATTTTAACTAAGTTTTAAAAAAGCTTGTACTAGATATGGTTCAAATTCAATGACGACAATTACCCAGGCCAAGTTCCGTTTCAAATTTTTGTTGCAACTACCGTATCGAACATCAAATTGAAACCGGTATGTGTTGTAGAGTTTTTGAACATCTTTACGCTTACGAACACAAGGTTAATGAACAGAAGTGTCGAAATTATCAGTGTTGTAATAGACACATTAACTGACAATTCTAAGAGTTCGCTGCGAACTTCATATATTTTAGACAACATTTAAAGAAAAATAATTAAGGCTATTTTCAGAATTAGATAGGATTTTCAAGATAGACGCCTCTATCAGGAAATCCAGAAAGATACTTATACACAAGAAAATATTATAAATATTACGTTATTGTTATTATTAACAATAACAAATATAACGTAAAAAAATTATTCAGTATATTCAATATGATAATTTATTGTAAACATTAATAACACTTTAAAAAGTGTCAGTCTGACATTTTTTACTGTATCCGTGAAATACACGATAAGGGACATAGCTATAAAAATTATTACGTAAAAAAATGTGTATAAATTAACTGCCACTAGAAAAAAAAATTAAATCATAAATTAAAAACAAGATTACACTTACCGTTCGCTTGATGGATTCGATAGCATTTTGTTTATTAAATATTAACACAAAATGTTAATGTCACACAACATATGAGTGGTGACGGCGCAAGACTAATGGCATGGGTTTTGACATCACGAATGCCATGACCGCCACATAGATAACTGCACACACACATACTCAGGGTGAAAAGTTTTTTCAACCATCTATTGCTTGCATCAGTGCCAACGCACACAAATAAATTAAACATCATTAAAAACGAGTTTATACATTGATACTATTGGCCCTAATTGCAAAATCATTAAATATACATCTGCTTAGTATTTTGGTTTCAAAAGATTTTAAATAAGTTGAGATTATTTAGTATTTTTCACCAATTGAAAATTCTTGTAACAAGAAATAACTAAGACTATATATTTCTTATCGATCTACTCGGGTGAAGTTAGTTTTAAATATTATAAAATATATTGTATTTGTTAAAAACAAACGGTTCATACAGGGCAGCTATGTACCAAGGAAACACTCAAGGCGAGGGATCGATATTAGTGTTGATATTTAGCCACTGTTGGACATTGGACCTTGTACAACGTTCTTTGACGATAATGATAGCAATCTATTCGTTACGGTAAATTGCTAATTCGAAGAAGTAGGCGCTTTTAATATCAAAAGCAATACATCTTTAACTCAAGTGAGACACAAACAGAGACAACTCTAAAAGAAATTTTTATGAAATATTAAATCGTTTAACGTGACTTCAACTTAGTTATTGTCTAATTTCTTGCACACTGCACCATGACGTAAAAATGGCGTATTATTATTATTAACGACCAACGAAAAATTGTCAGCATAAGTTTCCAATCTTATCGTACAAACAATACATAATACGTAGTACCATATAAAAAGTGTTTACGAAACAATTAAATTTTTTTTATATAAGTTCCGGCACAGAGCCAAACTTAGAGTAAGAATAAAATAAATCAATCAACAGGAGATTTTAATTAATGTAGTAAATAAACCTTTTTTGTAATTACTGTTTAAGGTATAAGTTTTTTATCGCATTAAGTTCCAAATTCTTGCTTTGTTTTAAATTGAGAAAGAGGAGAGTTGACTCTCTGTTTTAAGGCTCGACTGCGATGAGGCACAAAAAGGGAGCAAACAATGGTAGGAAAGAATGGGACGGGCTTTGTGGCATCTCTCACTATACTTTAAGCTTATATTATATTTATTTATTTCAACTAATTCTACTGTCTGTCTATATCACAAAAATAGTAAATAAATCATAGTTAATACAAATTTTCAAATATATTTCATAAGACCAAACTACAGTTATACAATAGGTCTAGGCATAACTTATTACTTGAGTTTTTTTATGTATCATATCGACTGTTTTAAGAAAAACCTCCGGCGGAGGCACAGCGCCAGGCGGTAAGTCATTAATACGTTTCAAATACATATCATAACTGGTTTTTTCCAGTTCGCGGTAGAGCTGCGGTATGTTTAGTTCTAGGTACAAATTCTGTATTCTTTCCACGTATGCTTGATCCGGCCTGCCATAGCACGACTGGAACTCTTTCAACTGTATAGGGTTACAACGTTTCAATGCTTCAACAGCCGGCCAACATAATTTTCCCGTCGGAATGTCGGTGCCCGTTTTTCCCATCGTGTTTTCATCAATGTAGTAATCCATAAAGTCATTCTAGATGAACAAAAAAATAAATTATTGACTTTAGATAAAATGCACTTAAGACATTTTTCAAATTAAGTTAAACACAATTTACTATCAGAGAATATTTATATAAAAGTTGTGTAATCTGTTTGAATTCTGAAACAGATTTTTTATGTAAAATACATACATTTTCTATGTAAAACAGATGGAAATAGCCGATAAGTTTTTTTAGGTTCTACTCTGACCACGGGTTCATGGACTCCATGGCCGCGAGTCTCTAACAAGATGTTTCATGTAGGAACGGCAGTATGAAATGTTGACAATCAATTTTATTTGTAATAAGATTATTCATTAACTTTCGAGAGCATAGAGAAAAATAAACATATTTCAAACACTACAGAAAAAGAAAACATTTTTAAAAGCCAATTAGAGCTATCTTATGAAATGTCTCTATTTTGAGAATTATTTAAAAACATCGCTGTTTTAGGGGTTGTCAACCAGTAATCTCAGAAAAGGCGAGAGCATACAGACTAAAACTGAGGAAGAGAACCTTTCATAGACATTTGGTTGACGTACTATAGGAGGATGGAATGAAGAGCATCTGTAACGACACAGGTGTATAAACAAACACGTAGGGAAAACAATTTGTAACAACGTTAAATAGTTTATAACTTTTTACAATGAAAAATCTGTAATTTAGTGTGTTTCAGACTTAGGGCCTCTGGGTTTCTGGCCTGATATTTTATTTATTAACGTACGTCTTTATTGTAACACTGTAATATGTGCTCTATGATGATAGCATAGGAGGCCTTAACGTCCACGTTTATTACCATCAAAAACATTTGTAATGTTTTAAAGAAATCAAAAGAGATGTGGCGCAGCGACTGAGATCTCTGAAATAAAGTGACCTTTATACAAAAATTTCTTACTTGCATCTGTAGAGCGATACCGACATCTTCGCAAAATTTATCAACGTATTCGTAAGATTCCTTTGTCGCTTTTTGTGAGTGTATCAAGGCCAATAATATTGGAAATCTGAAGGTGTAGTGGCCCGTTTTCAAAATAGACACCAAACGATAGTACGTTTCAGTAAAACAATCCGGTCTCTTGGAATAGGTCACAGCCATATCTATGTGTTGACCAGCAGATGTGTTTAGAAATGTCTGAAAAAACATATACCATTTTTTGTAGCAAGTTTTATTCCGGATCGAAAACAAAAAACAGTACGCAAGTATAACACAAGTGAACCAAATATTATATTGTAATTACCTCATTAAACAAATTTATAATATCGCCGTAGTGTGGTTTATTTCCAAAGTGTTGCCTCAATGTCTCGAAGAGGAAACTTGTCATCATGCCGATGTCGTTCACTACAAACTTTCCAACTGAAGGTAGTAAATGCCAACATTTCTGACCACGTCGCAATTCCGCCTTGTCGTCTACATCGTCCCAGATAACAAGAATTGCTTGTAACTGGAAAACAATATACTTGGAACTGTATTCGTATCATGATATTAATAAGCTATTTCATCACATCTTTATTTAATTTCATTTCATCTATTTCCGCTTATTTGCTTCTCGCAATGCGTTCATTCTAATGATGCTCGACTTCAATTAAACTTGACATCATTTATAACCTTCCACAATAGTTAACGTAACAAATTTAAAAATTATTTTTTAAACCCTTTTCCAGTTCATATAACTAATTGTGCAACCGTTTTATAAAAACATTGTTTCATTTAAACTGATTTACGTACGGTGATCTCACACAAAACAAGCCCGTTGCAGAAATATTCTCAAGTTCGACTAAAAAGTGAAGTCGCCTTTTATCCTATGTGTACTTACTCTGTGAATGATACCTAAGGGTTGATGGATATTGTCTCCAGTACCTTTGTTGAAAGCTACTGATGTGTTCCTTACTTCGATGTGTCTCGTAATAATGTTACCAGTTAAAATAATGGTCTTACAATTTCAATTGCCCACGCCAGTTTGAATGCATCTTCCCATAATTCGTCATTAAGCTTTGAAGGCTTCATAAGAGTTTCGTAAGAAAACAGCATCAATAATCCGCGAAGTTGCTTTCCACCGATAACGTTATAATCCAACATCTGAACAAAAATAATTTAATTAATTCTTAAACATATCTCACGTCCGTATTCCCCGAAGAAGTAGGCAGAGGTATAACTATTGCCAGCCACATTTCGCCATATGTTTTCCGTCCCATAATGTGATAGGGGCCGAGCCTATCGTTATATCGGGTATAAATTCCAAACTCCGTCCTGATATTAAGTTGAAAAAACCCAATATCATTTTTCCCGACCCGAGAACAAACCCGGGCAGGGAAAAATCTTAATTTTGAAAACTGCGTGTTTTCTTTTTTAGCGATATATATTACCTTTCGTAGGTGGTCCCTAACTTGTGGAATCTCCTCAAACCTCCTATGAGATAAAGTGTTGTTAAGAAATTTCGGTAAAAAATCTTGGTAATCAATAAAAACCCTTTGAGAAACCATATTTTGCTGGTTTAGCAACAATTTTTGTACGGGCGACCTGCAATAATAATTAAAGAATATAAAATTAATCTAGCAAATAAAAATTTAAAAACTTGTGGACTTATCAAAAGTATCAGATATTTGTTAAAGAAGTTATGACACCTGAATCACGGACGATTTCATTGCCCACTCACCAATACCTCTTTGATACTTCTTGAACTGTAAAGCCTGCAATTTTATATGCCGGCCAAATTCCAAAAAAAGAACAGAAGAATCGAGAAATTGGAAAATTTTAACCTGTAATTTGTCATTGGTCTAGACCTCGTCGTATTTCATTTAATAAAACAAACAAACAAAAAACTACATAGCTATAAAATAGTCTTTTTGAACAAAAGAATTTCCTTTTACTCACCAACTTCCATTATTTCTTGTTAAATTACGTAAAAATTTACAAGACGCCATTTTAATGTGAAACCAATTTCAGAAGTCTGTAATTCGAGACTGATATTGTATTCTACAATTTGAGCACCGCGACGTACAAGACCGAACAGCATTCACAGTACTAAAATGAACAATTCAGACGAGATTTCCATTTTAAATGGAACAAGTGCATAATTTTTATCTGCTAATTTAAATGTTGTTGTTTTAGCTAGTAAATCACGGATGGAAATAAAATAATCAATAAACTTTTTGTAGTCGTCCCACGTTCTGAGATTTTTTGTTGACTTCTCTTTATGTATATCATGGATGCACAAACCGCGGCCCGCCGGTCGAATACTGGTAGCCCGCCGACAGCAAAAATAATACTGTCGTACATTCGAAAAATAGTGAACTCTAATCCAGAATAAAACAAAAAATAAAATAAAACAAAATATGTTATGTAGTATGACAGAAGGCAGTGCCACGCTTAAAATTAATATATACTTTTTCAATTTTAATAAATTATTATCAATTCTTTATTGTCTTTAACTACCTATACATCTGGCGGCAGGCCCGCCATCAGTTCATGATTTCCCCGAGTGGCCCCTAGTCTTTATAATTCTGTCCAACTATGATGTATATTATATATAATTAATAGACGCTCACGCCTGTAACCCAAAGGGATAGCAGAGATTATAAATTTCTATTTGGTACGATCTTGGCACACTTCTCTCGATTCTTCTACATCCATATATCGACACATACAAATGCGTTACTTACTGGTACTTCTTACTTCGTCTTTTTAATATGTCACTAATCTGATCGATGTAAGTCCTAGGTCCTCCCTATCGACACTGCCTCTCATTTTTGCAACATAAATTTGTACATTATATATTTTAATCTATATATTTTAGTATATGTTTTAATACTATATTTTTGTATACAATATGTATTTGTAGATGAAAATTTCATCCACCCCATTGAATATTTTCGTCTCACTTATATCTCAATTTCTGAATAAAGATTATGATGATATTATTTTAATTTTATAAATTAGATTTAAGAACTTACATTAGTTCTCTGTCCTCAGTAATTATGAAACGATAAATTTTAAAAGAACGTAATGTAACTTTTTTTAGAACAACGCTGTCGTGTAGAAAAAGCGATCGCATTACTACTCGACCTTCCATTAGTTGTCAATACTACAGATTTGTCTTACATCAAGCTGATAAAAAAAACAAATTTATAATTGGTAAAGAGTTTATTTCACAAATATTAATTAATAATATATATAGGCAATATTATTTAACAACTTACATTAGCAACAACATAGGGAACATTTATTTTTTTAAATATATATTCGTTAACCATAGAGTTTTCATACGAGCCCAGAAGTGTTATATAAAGCCTAATATATCTCCCAGTTATTGAAACTGGATGCGTCCATTAATTTAATAAACAATTCTGGTCGCAGAATGTCGTCTGACGGCAGTGCATTAACGTTAGCTATAAATCGATCATATTCTAGTTTACTCTTTTCCTTAAAAAGCGGAATTAATTCCAAATCGTTATATATTTCCTTTATACGTTTCACATTTTCAGGGTCCCAGCTGCCGTAGCATTCTTTGAAAATTTTCCTTTGTTCGGGAGTCCCGCGCTCCAATGCGTTAATCGCGAACCAGGTGCACTTCCCAGCTTGTATGTCGCTGCCTGTTTTACCTGACTTGGACTCCTCGTTCGTTAAGTCCGTATAATCATTCTGTAAATTAAATACATATAGATAAATAAATTTTACTGGTAAAGTTGTCACCAATATCTTTATAATATATTCATAATATTTTTATATAAATTTGCAAGATAGATTTAAAAAAAGCCATGATTTCTCATTAAAATTAATTGACAATAGTATTTGGTTCACGGTCCATCTTTAATCACATTAAGATAACAAATATAGTTTTTTTTTTCTGGCGTCTTTTCATAAAAATGACTTGTTACGTAAATCGAGGTAATCCAAGTTCATAAAATGAAAAAAATAGTTATTCTGTTGTTAGAAGTTACAATTTATCAATGTATATACGCGTGATGTTACATGTTGTTATACATTACTAACACACGAACTTTTTTCTAAAATGTTGCAAAGTTAAAAAAACTGAGCAAAAACACACGTACATAGAGTGATTGTTAACTTATTCAAATCATCATTTTAGTTTTGTCATTCACATTTTTTTAATATTGGAAAAATTGTTTTTTTTTTTTACTATAGAAGGAAGCAAACGAGAAACTGGTTTACGAGGTCTTTATTAATCATTAATCCATATCCTTCCGCTACATTCACAAATCATCCCTGACTTATCGTTAGACTTATTAGCTAAAAGCTTTATGAGATTTTATTTTAAGCGATTTTGATGCGGTCTGCTACAATTTATAAATATGACGGGCACTTTGCAAATTTATTATAATGGCAACAATGTAATGACAGCTGTCGTTGGAATTTCACTTCTAAAACGAATAGTGGCGCCACATGCTACGGAGAACGTTGATATTTGAAATATAGGAGTAGTATTTTGTTCATTTCATTATCATAAATAGGGCTAGCAGTAGTTAGTGTAGTTTAAATCAAGAACCTATGAAGATTTGTTTAAAGTCCATTAAGATCTTTTTAATCGTCATCATCATCGCTTTAGTTCAAATACACTTTTTAAACATCTAATAGATGATTTTGATGTATAATTTGTTTTAATATTAGCTTCGTTAATAATTAATAGTTGTTAATACGTTACTAGATGGCCCTAAAAACTTATATAAGTTAATGATACTCACCATCATTTGGTACAGGAAACCGACATCTTGGACCATGTTGCTAATGCGCTCAAAAAGAATTTCATTGTCTTTTTTACATAGTATCAAGGCTGCCATTATTGGTAACTCTAAGCAGTAGTAAGTACATTTGTATCTTACTATTTTAGAATGGTTTTCTCTTGTAAATAAAGAAAGATCTTTTGATCTAGCAATTGTATTGTCCAGGTATTGACCAATAGCGATAAATAAACACGTCTGAAAATTTAAAAAACGTTTTATATTAACATGTCTGATAATTAAAAACATAGTAAAACTTCTACATAGGCTAAAACAAACTCGTTTCTTACTGTCAGCATGCTTATACCGTTAACACTACATAATTGATTTTAATAAGGTTTTCAATAATAATTATACAAAGTGATTCGAGATATAGGTTGATCTATATTCCATCCATTCATATATTTCCAAGAATTTCACATACGAATTATACTGGTAGTAACAATGCGAATTCGGAGCGGTTCGCAATAATACAAAACATATATTTGTATTAATTAGACGATTCAAATTATAAAAGGCATGCCACACGAGCGTTGTGTCCTCGTCAGCGTCGTAACGCACACGTATCGCACATGTGACATTGCTCTGACACCGTCAAATCATTAACTAAGAGTTGTAGAGTAGCAAAGAGTGAAAAAAATCCTAACGAACAATATGCCGGAAAAATTCGATGTAGTAATATTAAAAACATAAAATACCTCATTAATTAAATCAACAACTTTGGTGCGAACGGGATCTTCTAAATTCGCTTTTAGTATGTCATTGAACAGACTTCGGAACATGCAGGCGTCGTTCAAAATTAAATCCTGTACATCGGGCAATAAGTGCCAACAAGGCTGGTTGTGACGCGTTTTCGATTGGTCCTCAAAGTCGTCCATGATAAGGAAATACGATTGTGACTGGAAGAGAATGTGATACATTTAAAGCTTAATATGTTTCAAAGTACGCTTCGACCAAATCACCACCTGACGTCGGAAGGGATCATGGTATATCGCTAGTTTTTCTCTAAATTAAAAAAAATCTTTTTAATTTTTTTTTCGGATAAATATTAAAGTTTCCAAAATCTATTTGTCCACTTCCAAAGTGATGACATGACATTATTTCAAGGTCTCACTTTAAAAAATCCAGCTCGATGACGTACATAGTACCTCCATTTACTAGTCACTTATCTTTCGAGACCCACTGAGCGGTACCCGCCGTACTTCCTTCCTTCCGTGCTCTACGGCAATGGTCAAGTACAGTTAGCAAATACATTGCCCTTTCACGAAATTCTCTTTTCCTTCTACAATATTTAAAGGCAAAGCGTCAATAAAAAAACATACCTAACATCTGTATTCCACCAAGGTGTAGGCATAGATGCAACTAGTTCGCCCATGATGTGATAGGAGACGTGCCTATCGCCATATCGGGCTCAAATTGAAAACTCTGGGCTGATATTAAGTTGAAAAACTCAATATCGCTTTGCCGAGCTCGGGATTTGAACCCAACATTCCAAAGTTGCGTAATAAAAGTATCTTCCATTATACAAAATTATTAATTTACCAGTTCCACGACGCACGAAACGACTTGTGCTTTAAACAATGCCTCCTTAGTCAGGTTTTTCGGATTCTCGAGCATCTCGTAGGCCATCATAGTCATGTGACCTTGGAGAGGTGCTCTTAGCAGGGTGTCATACCCCAACAACTAAAAAATATATATAAGTGTATAAAATTGTGAGAAATATCAACCAAAAATGCTCTCCTGGCCTCCGTTTAATGATCCCAAAGGACAACGTAACAATTGTGATTAAAAACTGGTTTCGACATCTTAACAAAAGTCAGAGTGATGCACACAGGCGTGAAAACATACGCAAACATAAAAAAGAACCTATCGATGTAAAGATGAGAGAATTTCAAGTTGAACTTTAGGTGAGACGCCTTAACAGTTCATGCGAGACTTGAACTTATAATATAATTAGTATAAAAAAAAAATTATCTCCACACGCTTTTATTCAACTTAATTTTTTATTAATTAATATAACTTAAAAATAACCATTAAATCAATTAATTGATCGGCGTAAAACGTACGTTTTAAGTGCATGAGCGTGTGTAAAAATAGATTACATTCATGTAACCCTAAATTTAATTGTAAACGGATAATTTTTTGTAGTTTTGAAAAATTTTTCGTACCTTAATAAATCGTTGGCCAAGTGGCGGTGTTTTGGCAAGTTCGCCGTTATTCACCACGTCAGATACTATTTTATTGAAAGTTTTATTAAAACGTTCAGTTCTCTGTATCCAATCGGCCTTTGACGATTGCTTGGGCTGTACCGTACTGTGCCTAATGTCAATAAATCATAGATTTTATGCAATACATATCTCACGCCTGTATTCTCCGAGGAGGTAAACAGAGGTGCAACTAGTGCACCCACATTTAGGCTATATGTTTTCCGTCCCATAATGTGATAAGGGGCGAAGGATATCGCCATATCGGGCACAAATTCCAAGCTCCGGGCTGATATCAAGTTGAAAAAACTCAATATCATTTTTCCCGACCCGGGAATCGAACCCGGGACTCCAAATCGCAGCGGTACCGTATACGTTATACGTGATACCACCGAGCCACCGAGGCATTTTTAATTTTGCAATAATTTAAGAATATTTAAGTTACATTGGCCGAACAAGTGTTTATTGATTAAAGTGAAGAACGTTTGTATATCGAGCCATGCGAAAAAAAAGTTACATATACATTACGGATGTAGCTCTTTTCTTCGCATGTACATATACATATGGATATCCACTAAGATGTATAGACATTGAATTCTTTTTGAAGCTAATAATATTAGCTTATTATTTGAACTCATCAAATAGAAGCACTGGGAGGAAGAATTGTTATTCGGAGGTGTCAATATTAATTTACGATTCGTAAAGAAATAGTAAGAGCGTGGTGTGATTGAAATCCTATGTCCTGCAGTTTAATATATAAATAATAAATAAATAAATAAATCGTGTATTTTTCTTATAATTTAGATACAATTTTCTGGTTCTATATATACTGTACTGTAATGTATATATATACTGATGTATGAATAAAATTACAATAATTATACTAATGTGTGTGCGTGAATTCGTATCTCAGCTGTTTATTTTTACTTTTAATTATTACTAGAATATATAACAATTACGTGAGGGGACGTAGGGATTATTTTATTGCTTGTATTGTGACTGTTAGATTCTGGACGTTGACGCATTAAATCATATTCTACAATATCTGTGGAACCCAATATTAAGATATAAGATCTCGTCACTTGATTGCTGAGGTTTCCTATAGTCAACGTTTTAAGCTATCACGTTATAGGACGGAAAAATATGTGACGATATGTGGGTGGCATTAGTTGCACCGCTGCCTACCCCTTCGGAGTATACAGGCGTGACATATGTTTTTTTATTACTACTTCAATTACGTATTTTGAACAACAATGTACATACCAAATCGCAGAACTCCTAAAACCTCTTACAAACCATTTGGTCAGTGACATGTTTCGACAATTAAAAAAAAAAGATCACGTCTATCTGAGGTCGCTGTAAAGAACTGTTCGGCTGAAGATATTGAGACGTACTAATATAAAGTAAACTTTGCAGTGCTGACCAAACCAGTGGGTCGCTCGCTGGGCTTTATTTAATACAATAGAGAACATTAATTTATTCTGATTTTGACATATTTTTTTAAAATAAAGTGGTACATAGGATGTTGCATTTTTCAGATACTATAAAAATGGCCTTATATCTTGTGGATATCGACAGTACCAATATAAATCAACGAATATAAATATTATCGTTTTAAATATTAAAGTTAAAATATCATTACTCATAGATATAACCGCCGCTGTTCTGGAGGCAATAGGTTCTGTAATGTATGACCAGAAGTTGCGCGCTCCGGGCGAGAGAACGCGGCTAAGGTAGAAAGGCCAAAGAGATGATCTGAGGATCGGACCACGGTGGCAACAATAACCGATGTATGGCGATCCATACGAGATGTCAA
>DWMW01000098.1:0-12144 GCA_018246335.1 Papilio thoas cinyras
AATGGATACTTCCATGACAAGTTTGCTTCACTCGTTTCTCCTGGCACCATAGCTCTGTTTGTTCTGTTGAGTTTCATCAAGCAATGAGAGCAGCTAGTGTTTGGCTTATGTTCAAGCTAACATGTACAGAGTGACATTTGGCAAAAAAATTTTAGAAATTTAACTATACTGTTTAATTGATCTTTAAAACTTTTTTTTTTATTCATACAACTAAAAGATACAGAACAAGCCTCAAGACATACACTTTCTTTGAATCCGGCATTTCCAGGAAGAAAGTGACCTGTTGATGGTTATCTCAGTACATGGTCAATTTTTTAAATTAACTTTAAACTGCTTTTCCCTAAACTTATTAAAAACAGAAAAATAAATAAAAAATAAAATTCAGTCAAACAGGCAATAGTTATAAATTATTGTGTTTTTCATTCTCTTGGTCTTTCTCTTTTTGTTTACTTTTGTATATCAGAATACAAGTTATAGACGTGGCACTGCTGTGATATTATGTAGATTATGTATGTATTATGTAGATAATGACTTTATAGTTAAGTAATATTTGTCTGTCAAAATTTAAATAATTTTGTTTAGATTACCCCTACATTTATTTCAGATTATCTAATATGTTTTGGCAATTTAGTATATGTGAAGAATTCAATCAAAAGATGAAATAAAATTGTAACACGTCTGAGAGATGACACTAGACATTCAAAATGATAAAACTAGTTTTTCAAATACTAAATATGTTTTGATGACAAGCCAGGGCTGAGTGGCCATGTAATCCCGTGTTGATATATTGCAGAGTATGCCCTGAAGGCCATTAACCAGGGCGGGCTGACGTCGGTGGCGCTGCGCGGCGCGGAGGCGGCTGTGGTGGCGGCTCAGCGCAAGGTGCCCGACAGGCTCCTCGACCCCGCCTCCGTCACACACCTCTTCCCGCTGACCGCCAACATCGGCTGCGTCATGACCGGCATGATTGGTACCGTAAATATGTCATCGCATCATACCTTCGGATTACTTTACGTAATCTCATTTCACATCATTATTATTGTTCAATAAGTGCTTATTCTCTCTGGTGTATGTTTGACGGTGAGGATTGAGCAAGTGGTGATGGTGTTGGCCAATGGCAGCACATGAAGCCACTGATGGTTATAGAACATTGAAACCTGCTCACCCCTCCCCACAATAACGAGCATAGTAAACACACACTAAGGGCTAACAATATTTAATAAATAAATCGTAACATAATAAAGTAGATTGTATACGTGGAGGCATAGCCCATACAGATAGATTTACATTCGTTCTATGGTTCTTATTTGTGCAATGTTTCTGATGTTGTGAAAACATTGTTTTGTGCAATAATTCCTAAGGCGTTAAAGAATCTGCATTGCATCACAAAGCTTCTGCTGTTTGTGAAGTGTCGAGGTGGTAAAGAGAGAGGTCCATTGGGGGCGTATCAATGAATATTGTGTGTATCGTGCGCAGCGGACAGCAAGTCGCAGGTGGCCCGCGCACGCTACGAGGCGGCCAACTGGCAGTACAAGTACGGGTGTGAGGTGCCGGCGCACGTGCTGTGCCGCCGCGTGGCCGACATCTCGCAGGTGTACACGCAGAACGCAGAAATGCGCCCGCTCGGCTGCAGTCAGTATCGTCACTACGTCTTACCACACATTAGCTCCTCACTCTCACTGCTAACATCATTATTAGGGACTCAGTACTGTGTTCCAAAGAAACAACTACTAGGAATACTATCCCAATGCCATATTAATTAAGCTTACTTTGCGAAATCGATCAAACGGTACAAGCTACCCACAGGCGTAATCCTCAGCCAGCGGCAGTACACGGCCTAACTAAGGACAGAGCTGGCCGTAGCTGCTTTCAATGTACAAAGGAAAAAACGCTGATGGGTGCTCAAAAAAGACATTAAAAGTGAACGTAGTGCAATGAATGACATGTGGTGACTGTGCAGGCATGATGCTCATCGCGTACGACCCGGAGACGGGGCCGGCCGTGTACAAGACGGATCCCTCGGGCTACTACTGCTCGTATAAGGCGGTGGCGGCGGGCGCCAAGGCCACCGACGCCAACGCGTACCTCGAGAAGAAGGTATGTCTGCATCATGTGGAATATTGTCACTATTACACGTAGACCTCTGTCCACGCCGGCCGCGACCGCGTCGAGCACGTCACGATACTCCTACATACTCCTACGTCACGATAGGTGACGAGGACAATACTTTTCATTCAGCTTCTGTTGTATGGTCAGAGAAACATTGTAGCCACGTTCCATTACATAAACTAATCTTGGGGACGACAAGAATAGGGCACAAATTAGTGTCGAGTCGTAATAGCTAACAAAGCATGCGACACGTGTGGTAAGTTAGGAGAGAGCAGGAGTGAGGTTGTTTGCTCGTGCAGCTCAAGAAGCGTGCGACGCTGGGCACGGAGGAGGCGGTGCAGCTGGCGGTGGCGTGCCTGGCGCAGGTGTTAGCCGTCGACTTCAAGGCGGCCGACATCGAGATCGGCCTCGTCACCAAACAACACCCGCGTTTTCGGTAAGTATCCTCGCACACCGCGCGACAACATGTCGCTGACTGCACTCACTCGCAGTAATTACCTCTTACGTATGCACGTTGTGCGCTCGCTTCGCAGGGTGCTGACCGAGGCCGAGATCGACAAACACTTGACGGCCATCGCAGAGAAGGACTGAACATTCTATGTTAATCATTTTTATCAATAAATAATACAATCAAAATTTATCATTTTATTTTATTTTCAAAGCGAGACGGCCCCGTGAAGTTGACGACCGTGGTGAGACTGTTAACTGAAGCACAAAATATTAGTTCGAAATCTGACAATCCACTTCGGCAGTTTATAAAGTATCGAACATAACATATCTCAAACTGTTTGCCTTGCCACCGTCTAACTGCGACATGTAGATGCTTTATACATGCAGCATTTAACAATTGTCACACACGCACACGAATTTGAAGTTTATCCGTTGTGGCCTGCGACCTCCAATCGCCCACTATTCATTCCACATTAGAGTAGTCGGTGAGCATGCCGGCGCTGCCCTCGGGCACGTCGGCGAGCGCCGCGGCTGGCACTTCGGGCACGGCGCGCGCTAACTCGTGCGCGGCGCAGCAGAAGGCGAGGCCGTACAGCGCGCTCTCGTAGTGGCGGTGCCGCCGCAGCTCGTGCAGCCAGCCGGCGCGGCCGCACGCACTCTCGCAGAACACCGCCTCGCGCACCTCGCTCACCGACACGAACGGGTCGTTCAGCACCGCCACAGCGAGCGCCTTTCGGTTCTTCTTGTCGTGAACTATCGTCCATATGTACTTGGGAACCGGGAACCTCTCGGGGTGTAAGAAGACGTTCGTCTTGGTGGTCCCCGTGCGTAGCGCGAGCACGCCGTGCGTGCCCGCGTACACATCTAGCGGCGCGTGTGGGCGCATCATCTTCATCAGCTCGGCGACGTCGCGGTGCAGGTGGCGCAGGTTGCCGCTCGCGACGCTGCGCCACACCGCCGCCTTGTTGGACACGAAGTCGGCGACGCGCATGTTCTGATCGTCGAAGTAGTGAGGAGCGAGCAGTGGCGCCGAGGTGAGCGTCTGCTCGCCGAACGAAAAGTTGTCGTGCTTTAGGATCTCGCGCAGCCTGCGATTCATCCGGACGTCATCGGAGTACAGGTGCTCGGCTGCATGGCGCGTCCTAGCGTCGAACATCTGGTTGAAGTTTCCGAGCAGTGAGCGGGGCGCGGCGCTTTCGGCGTGCGGCGACAACTGCAGCAGGTTGTCGGGCGCGTTGCAAGCGCGCGCCGCGGCCGCAATGCCACGGTCTTGGTCGAAGCAAAGCGTGGCCAGGTGTCGAGCACCGTGCGCCTGTCGCACCTGATAAGCTCGTCCCTGCAGCGGCGGCGCGCAGTGCTCTACCTTGAATCGTAAACATGCATTTAAATATCGAACGAGTTGCACCATAATCAAGTCCGGTTTACGAATGTTAGCCCAGGCGTGAAGCTAGGAAGGTCTTTGAGTCACCTGATGTAAGACATCCTCGAAGATGTTCTCCTGGCAGCCGAGCTCCAGCAAGTGACGCAGCCTACTATCGTGGCGCACGCGGTAGCGTCCCGCCTCGCAGACCACGTCGAGTGTCGCACGTAGAGGATACGCTAGAAAGCGGCCGCCGGGGCAGGCAAGGTGCAGCTCGGCGCCGGCGGCGGCGCGCACGAAGCCGTCGGCGGCGCGGTGCGACGTCACGAGCGGCATGTTGTCGGGCACGCACTCCGCGCACTCCAGCTCGATGACGCAAGGCGCTAAATACAAACCACATACGGGTTACGTACCTCGCCGTCACGCGAAGCGAGCGAAGTACGCGTCGCCAGCGTATGCGATAGCGATGACATTCCAGCCTCGTATTCGGAACATGAAATATGTTCTTTTGACTTTATATCAATGTCGTCCCAACACGTAGGATATAGACGCCAGTTTAGTTTTGCATCGCCACCCGAGACCTCTGCCGCGATAGGGCACATGTTAGAGCAAACAACTGTTGTTTCATTTTAAAATAAGACAATGTTTAGGTCTATCAACAACTAATGTTACAAATTTTAAAAGATGGTTTTTTGATGATTTTAAAGTTCTTTTTATACGTATTGCTCTTATAAAAAAAGGAATTATTTATTTATTATTATGTTCTAGGTTTTTCCGAGAAAGTAAAATAGTAACTCACATTCGGATAATAGCGCCGAGCGGGTGCAGGCTAGCAGCAGCAGCAGCAAGGTGAGCGGCATGGTGCGCGGCGCGAGGCGGAGTGCGCGCGACGAAGCGGCGCAGTCGCGACCCCTCGACCCGAGATAGCGTACGCGCGCCGCGCGCACTCGATAACGATACCTATATCTCTATCTAACAGCCACAAAGAACTAGGCAGCGAGCTAGTGCGCTGTGGATACTCCAGCTCGAGTGACTAGCCATTAAGACGTAAAGAGCTAACTTTCCGCAGATTAGTTTCAATCGTCATCCCGATTCCCGAGTATGTGTATCAATGAAGTCTGAAGGGAATAAAATCCCTAAAAACGGCAATAAACATGGTGGTTACTGTAATCCATGTACCGCGTGCACGGAAAGTGCAACAGACAGGGAGCCCCGGAGGGCAATGAAAGGCCAAGGTTCACGATAATTAGTTTATTATGAACGTAATATACATCGCCGATATACAATTATTTATAAAGCAGGTAAAAACCGATGAGATACGTACGCCGCGCAATAAAACATGATTGGATTGTGACCGCCGCGGTCGTCGCCCGCGCACACGCCCACGTGCCGACGTACATACACTACATCGCTAGGACGTGGCGCACGTGTTGTCTTCATTCTAAAAGCTACAACATTGAGTAAGAGACTAGACCGACATCGACATCTATTACCAATTATCATTTAACCGCCCAAGATTCCAGGAAGTCCTTACAATACCGTATATAGCTTATCCCTAAAACATGTAGTGTGAGACTGTGTCCGCTGATATATGTACACAAAGAGTCTGGCTTTAAGTACGAATAGATTTTAATGTACGTGTTTATATGCAACCAAACGATCACTTCTTAACTTGCTTTTAATGTCCGTTATTTTGAACTCGCATCATAATGTAACTATTTTAAAAAAAAACTCAATCATTACGGTTCATTCACAAAAGAGGTGATTCTTATTAGGTTTAAGATGAAAGTTTATGATAGCGATTAACCCGGAGCATCGGACGTGCGCGGACACAGATCCGAAGCGAGCTGTCGAACAAACCGTAACAATGGATAAAGTGTAACATACAGGTAAGCAGTCAAAAGGAAGCGAAAGTGTTGAGGCGCGAGGTGTTGTATCGCGAGTTAGGAGCAGCAAGCGCGTGCGGGCGGCGCGCGCGACGGCCGGCGCTCCACGGCGATGCGCGCGGCGTCCGCATCCGCCTCGCGGCCCGCTGTCTTGTCGAGAATGGCCTCTGCCAGCTCGGAGAAGGCGCGCTCGATGTTAATGTTAGACTTCGCCGAAGTCTCCATGAACCGGATCCCGTGCTCGCGCGCGATCTGTCACGTCACAGGACTTATACACGATGCAACTTCAAATTTCGGTTAGAATATCATCAAATTACGAAGCCCAAATGACTGAACTAAACATAAAGCTACTAAAGCCGAGGTCGCCCCTCAGAGTGTGGCGACACCTTATCGTGTGTGGTTGTGAGTCCTAGCTCTGCAGTTGGACTGTTGATGAAAGAGTATACTCTATTCCTAAAGAAATTCTTCTAATAAACTAATAATAAATCTAATAAAACAAAGTGTCACTCACAGCTTCTCCCCGCTCTTTGCTCACGACACGCTTCTCCTCCATGTCACACTTGTTTCCCAGGATCATCTTCTCCACATCTTCATTTGCGTGCTAAAACATGCCATTGGACCGATGTTATTAACCTTACTATTACGACACCATAGATCTCTTGCACTACTTTCCAATTCATTTGTCAATTAGACCACAAAACAAAACATAGACAAATGGTAAATTTATAATAAAAATTATTGCTGTGAAAGTGTACGACTGTTTTCAGTATTTGTTTGAAAAAGTATGGTTGTCTGGGCTCTATTTACTTGAATATCTTTTTACCGAGAAGGACATCATATAGTACGTACTATATCATGTACCTTCTCTGTAAAAAGTCAAAAGAGATAACAATTATTATTGTACATACAATAATAATTGTTATGCAATGTACTTATTTTTTTTAGATGTCTCATTTTTCTGTTATGAAAATACAAAGGCAAGAGCTGAACTATGCTCAGTGCAAGCTGAGACATGCAAACTAAATATTTTTTTCTTAACTCAACTATACAACTGGCAAGGTGCGCCTCAGATTAGCAAGATTTAGCTACCTATTGGGATGTAAGGGCACAAAAATATGTTTTATAACATCTCATTACAAACTACTTAGATTAACTTGCCACAGCAATTTTTTTATACATTGTTAAAATTTTCTTAGTCTGGTTTAGTTATTAAATTATAATATATATTTCTTATATAATTATACATAATAACAGAAATACCAAACAAGAAAAATCTGTGATGAAGTTTATTGATTATAAGCCATCTATGTACCAATTGGCATAACAAAAACTACAAATATTTAGGACAGCTTACCTCGTCTATATTTCTTAACCACTTCACAATATCATCAAATGTTTTTTCATTAGTTATATCATACACAAGCATTATCCCCATGGCTCCACGGTAGTATGAAGTTGTGATAGTATGGAAGCGTTCCTGTCCTGCTGTGTCCCATATTTGCAATTTTATTTTCTTACCACGTAGCTCCACCGTTTTGATTTTAAAATCTATACCTACAAGTAATATAATCACTTGATACTACAAAGTAGTTGAAATAAAAACTGCTTGTTTATTAGTACCATGATATGGCAATGACTTACAAATATTTTTAAGTAAAACTATATAAAGGCGATATATACTGTACAGTCATACTCTTGGTATTCATTTAATATCATTAAAAACTACGGTCAAATTTTGATGACATTAAGTTCCACAAAGTATCATTTGTACTATACGTAAAATATACATCGTTTAAAACGTTATATCATTGTTTACATCTAAGAACAATAAATATAAATGTACACGAAATTGCAAAGATGGATCATAATTCCTTACCGATAGTGGATATGAAAGTGGTGGTAAAATGATTGTCCGAAAATCTAAATAATATACAAGTTTTTCCGACTCCTGAGTCACCGATCAGCAGCAGTTTAAAAAGTAAGTCGTATGTCTTCTTAGCCATTTTACTATTTCAAATGCTATAAACCTTAACAACTATTTATTAAAAATCTTCAGATTCTGTGATTATTCCTTAAGTAAAATCTGACAGTTGGTTGTCTGATCCACAGAATAAAATTATTTACTTTGTCGTTTCGGATAGAAAACCAAATATAACATTCCATTTAATCTATGATACGTTTTTTCTTTAGCATTTCAGATTTTTTGTATACTTCTTGCAATGTTCTATTTAATATTTTGGAATACTAAAACTATTTAAACTTGAGACATAATTCAATTAATATATGAATGGCTTAACTCACGTTTCGTAGGGTTCGATTTTTGTACCAATAAGTTTCAGACCTTTCGGAGATCCTTCATCAGGGTGAGTGGACTGAATGGGCTTATTTGCCATCCCGTTTCAACGCGATTCCTAATCGCGTGACTTCCAAAAGGTTGGAAACTTATCGGTAGATGTATAACTTATGTCGAAAACATTTTCAACGATTCTACAAAACAAAATTAATTGATAGATAATTGAACAGCTATAAAACATTAACATCCTTTGTATTTACAATATTATATTAAAATGTAAATTCATGTTTGTAAAGTTTTAATACATGTTCTTTATCTAGTTCCTTGCTCTTTGGTTATTTGTTTCGCGCCGCTCACGTCTCGCGCGAATGTTCGAGCGTCATTTACGAATTTCGCCATTTTGTCCGCTTGCTCCAATTTTCTAATAGAACGATACTGAGGTATAATTTATTTAAATTAATCAATATAGAGATTAGCTTTATTGTTCTTCTGTAGAATTGTTAAAATATAATTTATATTATAATGGCATTAGAATTAAAGATGTGAAATATCTATTGGAGAATTACTGGTATACAAGAATTTAAAGAAAATGCATCGTCGCGGTGGAAAACGGATCCGAATGGATGATCCTCCTCCTGAGTACATCAATCCAATGACTCCAGCTACACCTATGACTGATTACGGTGGTCAATCAGTACATGACCCGGAGACCCCTAATCCTAATTACTCTGGGTTTAAAGTTGGAACGGCTGCTAATTCTACAGCTGTTGAGGCAGCTAGAGAAGAAGCGGAGGATCATCAGGAAGAAGAAGCTAGGTCTCCATCTCCAGCACCAACCAAACGTATTACCAGAAGTCGTGGTCGTGGTGGAGATAGCGGTTATGTAGGTCGCTTGGCAGAATCGCCTCCACCGCCACCTATGCGCAGGCGTGGCCGCGGTGGACGCGGGCGTGGCCGAGGCCGAGGCGCAGCTCCTCCACCGGCTGCTTCCCCACCACCGGTCCTTATGCCTGGTGATGATGAAAACAGCCTCTATAATATTTTAAGATTTAACAAGGCTGCTATTAATGTGAGTAGATTTATTTCTTTGGTTTTAACAATTTTCCAAGATGTGGGGATGATATTTTTATTCATAGGGGTAACCCAAAACATAACTTTACTGGGCTAAATAATTTTAGGGAGAAATAAACATTATGTATCACTGATTCTATTTAACAGCTACATTTTGTAAAATAAAGGATTACTTCTGCCTTTCCTTGCCTACTTTATACCTTTTTAGCATAATTATATCATGCTTATGTATGTTTTAGTATTTATTGCTTGACAGTGTTAACAGAAACAAAAAATTAAAGGTCTCGATTATCTGAGCTCTCTCAATTTATCCAAATAACTTTTTTTTGCAAGAATTTAATTGACAGAGGAAGGGATAAGCAAAGAGCAAGAAAAGGTGCTTTCTGTTTCCATCATCCTGACTGTTTTATGTAACTCCATGACTAGCTCATTCTTAGTGTGTGGGTGGGACAGATCACTAGTAAACCCAGATGTCTATAGAGACCCAGCATCCTCAGAATATTGTTGATCTCCAGGAATAAATTTGGTGCTCCTAGAAAGTTCAACTTCTACAGACACTGCATGACAAAGTAGTATGAGGTGGGATGTGGGTTTATTGTCTACTTGTATGCAGGACTGTCCGTGACTCCTTTATAAAATAAATGCTTATTGAACTAACATGCTGTGACTTTGTGAGTGTCTGTTAATTCTGTGTAGAGTTTCTCTCCCCTGCCTGCAGTCTTTTAGACTGTTTCTGTAGTTTGCAATTGAGCTTAAATCTTCTTTACCTTACCAACTATTTGATATAAACTAGTGGTAGGGAAACAATAGGCTTGGAGCCAATTGCTCCATCACCAGCTCATGTCATCATCCTCATATTAAAGTGGTTTTTATGGTTCAATTATTGACCATTGTAGCCTGGCTGATGTATGTTCTTCATAGTAGAACTTAATCTAGAATGTGTTTTGCAGCAAGTGGTAGATATGTGGATAGAAGAATACAAAACCAACAGAGAGAGTGCACTTGTTCAGTTGATGCAGTTCTTCATCAATTCCTCTGGCTGCCGAGGCAAGGTCACTCCAGACATGGCCTCTATGGATCACACACTTATTATTAAGAAAATGACTCAAGAGTTTGATGAGGTACAGGTTCTTATTGTATTTGCTTGCTTCATATGCGTATTTCTCTTTAGCCTAAGGTTTTTAAGATATATGGAAATAATTTACTTTCAGGAAAGTGGGGAATATCCTTTAATAATGAGTGGACAGACATGGAAGAAGTTTCGCTCCAACTTTTGTGAGTTTATCCAGACTTTAGTGAAGATGTGCCAATACTCTATCATTTACGACCAGTACCTGATGGATAACATCATATCCCTGCTCACCGGTCTGTCTGATTCCCAAGTCCGGGCGTTTAGACATACTGCCACTTTAGCAGGTTGGTAAATGTTCAACAAACACATATATACAGGATGTTAACATAAACTTTGAAAGAGGTATTACTTTGCCTTGTTTTGAAACCAATTTGAGCTTTATTTTTTAATGTTATTTTTGTACACTGTGTATATTCTTTCATACAGCACAGTTCAAAAAATAAAACAGTCTTGACAAGCCAAGTAACAGTGTCTCACAACAGGGGACAGGAGGTGTCACAAACATTGTATCCCCAATAGACTGTTTATATATTTAGTGATATAGTTTGCAGTTATGTAGTGGTTTATATAACGGTATTTTATGTGAAGCCCATGGACTGAGCTCATATGTACATGGGTACATTCGCCAGAAAGCTCTTGCGTACGCCACTGGTACGGGAGGACATCCTTCCGTTCCTTACTAAATCACTCATACAGATTGCAAAGAAGTGAGGGGAAAGAAATTACAGACATGTGTCATATTCACATATTTCCCCCCTCCCCTCCCCCCATGTTGCATTTAACACGAGGGAGAACCTTGTTTACACGTGGAACACGTGCGTGACACGGTGTAAAGAGCAAAGGGTGCATTGTGCAGTGATGAAGTTGATGACTGCGCTCGTGGACGTGGCGCTGTTGACGAGCGTGAACTGCGACAACTGCCTGCGCCAGTACGAGGCGGAGCGGCTGAAGGCGCGGGACAAGCGCGCTTCGGACCGCCTCGAGGTGCTCGTCGCCAAGCGCCAGGAGCTCGAGGAGAACATGGAGGAGATAAAGAACATGCTTTCCTACATGTTCAAGTCAGTCTTCGTGCACAGATACAGGTTTGTACACGGATAGAGTTTTATGTAAATAAATACGATTCAAAGTTTGCCTTTCATAAATGTTGCAAGCTTAAAAAATAATTATCTTTAATGTAAAAATGATTCGTTGATCAGAAGTGTAGACTTCAAAATGTCTGCACTAAACTGAGGAGCTCGGAAGCTGCATGCTACTGGAGGGCCGCAGTTAGCCGACCACTTACCTTGGCTATAGTTTTGTATGTTAACGTGTATGGAACACATGCAGTATTTTGGCGCGCGCACGCGGCTGCGTCTGGAACTTACAAATGACGATTCCGTTTTTTTTTTGTATTGGACAAACTCGCACTCGAATAATATAAGTGTGGTCGGGCGTCGGGCGCGCGGTGGCGCCTCTCGAATGAACCGTCCTTAAAGACGACCTGTCTGACGTACCAACATGGTTGGAACCGACCATATTGCGGTCGACGGCGCAACCAATCCACCTTGCTACATACGTTTCAACGGTTGACTATCTAACCGTCAGTTGCTTTTTCTGTAGAGCTGTCTGCTTGTAGTGAGCAGACGTCATGACGTCATGCAGCCATTACAAAGCAATGGATGGTGTCCCTGTTATTGTAAGGATAATTATTATTGTGAGGACTTTTAAATTAATGAGGTAATAAATATTTGCAATAAAAATAACTAAGCGCTTTCTGGCTTTAATTGAAAAATGAAAATGAAAAATCTTTATTGTTTTCACACAATTATTAAAACAATCAAGGGTTGGGGCCGCCTAGTAGACA
>DWMW01000099.1:0-12130 GCA_018246335.1 Papilio thoas cinyras
CATGTGTGTCGTGTTCCGTCGGCGGTGCGCGTGCCCGTGCGGTTGCGGGACACAGACGACGGCTGGAGCTCGGTAAGAAATGCCTATTGTCGCCACGTGCGGCGCCGGGTCCTTGTTTATATTTGTGTCCCGACTTATGTAATCGTTTTGATGGATCGCCAGCAATTCTGCCGGCTGGTGCCCGCCGCGCCCGTCCCGCCGGCCGGCCTGCAGGTGCCTCTCCGACCGTTCGACGGTAGCGCTCCCCCGCACCCCGCACCTCCGCCCATCTCATTTTTCTCGTGTAAAGTGATTTGCTATTGGAACCACCGCGGTTGGGCGGCGCGGGAGTCGCGCCGCCGCCAACTAAACAAGTACTGCTTGTCGCAATCCTTCAAGTGTTCAAGTAATCTTGATTTCCCTCAAAATAGTACTGGATGCAGTTCATATTCGACAGTTTGTCAGAGCCGTGCGTAACTAACGTATTTGTATATTTATTTAATGAGACCATCAACAACTCTAGCAGTGTCACATTAGCACGCCACGCTATGGAAGAGCTAAGCACCACGCGAGAGGCGCGGCTTTGCATGCGTCAGTTTATTTATTGTTTGATTTGTGTATTGCTCAAAGGTATGGCGCTACAGTAATATATAATTACACGAGCAACGACCGCACTGGCCTGAGTGGAGTCGGCACCCTGTCCGCGCCCCATGTCGGCAGCAGCCGCACGTTTCCGCTCGACGTTGTAACACTTGTATTGGTGTCGTTACGGCACGTCATTGGGTTTAACTGTACTCTTATGTTGTCGTCATTACACTGATATATATTTACCAACATCGCATTATCGGTGTGTACCAATAGCGCTGTTATAAACGTATAGTGTCGGGAACAGAAAGCCTATTTATTTATTTATTTGGTTCATCGACAAAATGACTTGTGCACTCGCAGCTGACGGCGACGTATGCTCGGCAGCTGACGACGTATAATATGACGAACCGCTTAAAGTTCCTCGGGGAATATATCGGGTTCGTGACTGCACTGCACGGGGCTGAAGTTAGGAGAAGGAGGCGGTTGAGTAAATATTATAAATACAATTCTTGTTCCCTTTAAATTTTAATTTGTAAACAATGCTAGTGTGTCGTGTCGCTTCCGTGTGTCAATCGTGTGTATGTTATATACAGCGCGTGTGTATAGCACAATAGTACATCGGGGTAGGGTTGTCAGGGAAGAGCGAGTGTGAGTGACGCAAGGGTTGCGGGCAGGGCGAGGGCGCGTGGCGGCGCCGCGGCGACTTGGTGCTGCGCACCTGCCATGTGCTGGAGCTGGCCACAAAGCTGTTCCTGGTGGTGCAAAACGCAGTGGGCGCCCCGCCGCACGTCAACATCGCTTCCGAGTGAGTGTCCCCCCCCCCCCCCGAGCGAGGGGTGAGAGATTTAAAAAATGTTAAAGCCGTGACCTCCCTAAAGCTGAGGCACAAACATGGTTTGCAATAACAAGATTTGTAAATCGCTACTAATGCTGATTATTACATAAAATTATCTAAATTAATATACAAGAGGTCTCCTTCGAGTCGAATTCACGGTTTTACTATTTTTCAGGTTCGAAGCGAATTTTGGTCAACAAATTGTAACGATATCGTTCCACGCTATGGGCGGGGGCGAGACGAGCGGCGCGCGTCTCCTGCGCCGCGGCAGCCGCATGGACGTGCTGCTGTGACCGCGCTCGCGCCCGCCGCGCACTGCACCGCCGCGCACTGCGACGCAGTGCAGCGCAGAGCGACACCCTGCTGCACTCCGCCGCGCACTGCTGTACAACGCACCGCAGCACAACAGATCGCGTGAGACGCCGACGGCCGCGACGCCAACATGTTACCGAAGGACACTTAGCAATTTAGATATTTGCTTTTACTTCGTCGAGTACATAATGTATATAGTAGGCGTACAGGCGAGGCTGCTCGGAGCGGCGATGCCGTGTAATACTGCCTGCCTCTCGCTGTGGCTCACGGCGGTCGTGCGGCCTCACGTTTTCCTCAATTTATACCGCACAGGAACAATGAGGAATTTTCTATGACATATGAAAACACGAAAGCCTATGAATGTTATTGATGACCTAGAGTACAGTAGTATCACTGAGTGCGCGCGTGACGTCATCCCGAAACATGTGAGGATATAGTAGAAATAATAAAAATCGGTCGAGCAGAGTCCGCGCGGGGGAGGCGTCGCCGGCCGCGCCCCTCGCCGCGCAGCTTGACTTTATGTAGCGTAAACATCTCGTGACTCCGTCGCGATCTGGGATATACTTGTAAATTTGTCGAATATGTCGCAACAGTGGGGGGCGGCGGTCGGCCGCTCGCGTGTGTGTGTTCGTGTTGCGTGCTCAACGATTAACTATTATTAATAAATGTTTGATCGTTTCTAATAAAGTGTAAGGCAGTTTTTTGTTTTGGGTTTAATTTCCATCATCCCGAACGCGACGCTGGAATGGTGTGTCGCCGTGAGTCGCGCCCTCGCTCGACGCACCGACGACAGTCGCTAACGCGCGCGGCGAGTTGTCCCGCCACTTGCAACACTCAGCGCCCAAATGAAGCGAGTTTGGATACAGGACTTGGGTTTAATATAATTCATGACGGACCTTAACCCCTACTTGCTCGCCTTATTTTTCTAAATGTTACGCTAAAGATAACTTGATGTGTGCTTGTGCTTCAAGTATATAACTTATATACGAACTGGCTCGTACAGTAAGCCTTGAGATCTAAGCTACATCTAGATGATACTTCTGCTAACAGAACTGTAGCAACCTGGAATGTGAACACGTTCCCGGCGCAGTGTCGAAGGCCGCCAGTGCGAGTCCAGACAACCGACAGCTTACACTGCCACTTCAATTGAAATCGTAAGAGTAGAGGATATGACGCTATCGCAGCCATCTCATCAAACTGTCGTATGAAGGAAATAAAAACATACCTCGCGCCTGTATTCCCCGAAGGGGTAGGCAGAGGTGCAACTAGTTCACCCACATTTTTTTCATAATATGTTTTCCGTCCCATAATGTGATAAGGAGCATGGGAATCGAACTCAAATCAAGGATAAATTGTATAGTGAGTGTAAACTGGTCCACGTTTCCCATGATGGTGCTTCGACAGCGAAGTGGCGAGTCTCAACACGGCGCCGCTGAAAAATGATTGGTTAAGGAAAAGGCCCGGCTTGCACAAACATTTTATTTATTATCGACATAATAAAATAGCATCGTTAGAAATAGGTACATTAGAAAAGGAAAACTCAGACTTGACAGGCATAGACTCGGCGGTGTGTGTACCGCGGGGCGGGCGGAGTGGCAGATGATCAATATCTACTACGAAACACTAAGTCCACAGCTTAATGTGTCCTGCACTCATTTGCATTAATATTAACATTTCTGCCAAAACCAAGTCGTAGTAAAGGTGGTGGCGGTAGATGCGGCATCGTGTATCGCCCAACTCGCCCTAACAGGCATTCTAGCTCCTCACTCGTGTGCCTATAGCTACATTTAATTTATTTTCTGATGTCTGTGTTTGTTGACTAACAGACCCTACAAAATAAGTTCTCATTCGACCGCTTCCTCTCCTCCCGACCCCCTCTGGCCTGATCTATATCATTGGAAAAATGTAAAACAGGTTGATGATTCATTCAGTCTTCTCGTTCCGCTCCTCGCAGACCACGGCTGTGCTGGCTCTCGGACGTCGCCGGAGCTGGCCGCCCGCCCTCCGGCGACTCACTTGTATTCAGCGCCGAGAGGTAGTTTGCTACACTTAAGGTTCTCTTTACTTTCTTTTATAGAACATTAGTATGTTGCAGCTGAGCGCACGTATGGCGCAAACTGTCGCAGGCCTACGTTCAGTCCGCTGACGAGTCTGGGACTACAATTGTTATAGTAAAGTACAAAAGTTGAATATCGCTCACGCCGACAATGTGGTACCCGCACAAACGCACAAATTTACTGAAACAACACCCGGAAGCTGGTTCATGAGCTGCTTATTAAACCAAGAATTAGTATCCGCTGTCGTTACATACATTTTTAAAAGCATCTACAGACATGTGTCTGTAGATCGTCGGCCTCACGTCGACTTCGCGGGAGGCCGCACAGCGAGCGCCGCTGCGTCTCGTCACACGTACAGGCACGAGTACGAGCACGAGGCTCCGGTCGAACCAGACAATCAGTGCAACATAGTACTCGTACTGACATACCAGTGCGAGCTTTATATCGTAACGTTCGTAGGTTTGCAGATAAACGAGTGTGGTTAGAAATGTGCAAGGAATGGCTACCGGCACGATGACGGCAGTGGCGCAGGTAAATAAACTCTTTTGTTAATAATTTGCTATTTGATGGTAGTTTGGGAACGAGCCTCTGCACCCTCGTCACTTTATTCTTCGTGAAGGAAATATTTATTAAATCGGTATTAGTTCACGTAATCTCCACCACTCCTGCAACCCCTACTCGGTCCGCAGAGCGCGGGCTGCCATGCCATGGCACTGAATCCGCCACACTATCGAATAATGATTTTATGATTCGTTCAATAGAAACTCGAGGCTGCGTAGCGGCGTGTGATACATTCCGCCGACACAGCGCGGAGTGGACACCGCGGGCTCTCGGCTCCGGGTGCACGCTGCCAAGGTACTTAGCGACGCAGACCCAACTTCTGATAAAAGATATTCTGAAAAATACACCTAGTTATTATCAAGTGTGGCTACAAAGCTACAAACCATACAGTCGCATACTTGAACTGTCAAAGTGGCCTAAGTATGTTTTCAAAAGAAAAATACGCGTGTACTTTGACATGAGTAGTTAGTTTTGTAAGAAAAAACTTGAACCAAAACAATATTGTTAAACGCTAAATCGTCATACAACCTCTTTGGTTATGACAAAGAGGTATGACGTTTTAGCGTCTAAGAACTGCCGAAAGAGTTCGAATACTGGCCATGCGCGCCAGAGGTTCATAGAAAGTATTATTAAAAAGAAAAATGCAGGTAAAAATACGACGTAATAGAAGAACAATATTTGTAAAATGTGTTAGTACGATTACAAATTTATTATAAAATGAGAATCCAAAAGTGGTTTTAATTCATTCAAATATTAATATGTCGAAACTTTAAGAAATTAATTTACCCCGGCTTCCGAAAGGCAATCGATTTTAATGTACGATTAATCTCTTTTTAATCGTTGTTTATCATGATTTGAAGCGCTGGAATGCGTTCATATGTCATTGACTACGAACAGCGATTGACAACCTGTCAGCGGACGATCAATCCGGTCCCCCGGCCCCCGACCCCTCCCCTTTATACACGACCGTGACGAATATAGACTAAATTAATACGAAACTATAGTTTACATCAAACTGGGTCTCCTGACTCCTTGAGTACTCTGACGGAGTCACTCGCAGTTACTAGGTATATACGACAAGAGTTAGCATCACGCAAAGGGTTTTGTTATAAAACTTAAAATAATATATTTTTGTCGACTCTGCGGACCTTGGCCAAGACTAAGAGGCATGGAATAGTGTCATCGGTCCTTCAGAATTGTTCATAGCGACCTTAAACTCTCCAACATTTTACTTCAATCTGGCGTTTTGGACTTAATAGATCATTAACGAACGTCACACGCAGGGAGATCTGCAGAGCAGACTGTACCTTGAGGAGAGGAACGCGCATCGCGGCGGCCGCGCGCTCCTCCGACACGCTCTGCGCCCTCGCGCCTCCCCCCTCCGCGTTGTCGTTGTGCACGTCGTCTGTCGACACACAACGGCCTGTCTGTTATTGTAGACTTTTAACGTCAAATAAACATAGAAACACTTCGAATTAATAAAATTGGCAACAAGGAGCAGTGGTTGCGACTTGCGAGCAGACTGTGGGATGAGGCAGCGGAGCCCACGCACCGTGCGATACATGCACTAACTGACAGCGCCGTAACGTCCATCTCTGCAAGGGCCAGACGGTGCTCGATTGGCCTTCGTTACATAAGCCACAGTGTGCCATGCTATGTTCTACTGCTGTATATTGTCCTATGTATTATGTATATCAAATAGTAAATTGAACAGAAATGGATGCGACTCAAATAGTGTTATGCACCGTCTGCGGCGAGTGCAATGTGCGCGGCCGGCGGGGGATTGCCGTTGTCGTCGGTGTCGGGCTCGGTGGCCGTGCTGTCCCAGCGCGCGGCCGAGCCCTCGGACGCCGAGAGGCCCGACGCGCTCGACGCCTCCGCCCCGCTCTCACCGGACACGCCGGATGCACCTGCAACACATCGGACTATCTTTTCTTTAACCCGGCGTGGGTTCCTTGTTCCGTTCATCCGATCCCTTGCGACCTACTGGAGTGATTGGCATCGTTCTAAATTCAGTTTGGCAATAACACATTGACAGAATCGGTCCTCCTTCGGTTCCCATCGTTGTGACCCTCGTGAGCGGCAGAGGTACATGGCGGCGACGGTTGCCACCATCTCTTATTGTTCCTCGGGTTCGTCGTTTCGTCGCGATGGTAGGTTAGTACACGTACTGTCAGTGAGATCGGTGCGGCGGCTGGGCGAGCGGCTGGGCGAGCGGCTATGAGAGCGGCTGGGCGCCGCGGCCTCCGAGGAGTCCAGCTCGAGCGAGGACTGCGAGCCGCCCCAGTCGGAGCGCGAGCCCGCCGACTCCTCGCGCTGCTCCTCCTGCTCTCAGTGGTACTTCGCAGTGGTTATTTACATAAAGAATTCGCTTCAAATGAGACTTTTTTAGAAAATGTCAAAAGTTCTATGCAGTTGCAAAAATGTCAAAGAAAATATTAATATTTATGGTCCAATAATCGATATCGCCAGTCCAACTTCAGGCTGGACCGGGGGATTCCCATTGTTTGTTAGGAACATAATATTTAACGTCCGCTTTTTCTAAACTCTACAAATGAAACCTTCACTACAAATGAATTGTTTTCGGTAATCGGGACAATATTCTGCATTCGTTTGTGGCCCTCACGAACAATGTTCTTATGCAGATTATGAAAAAGCTACAATAGCTCAAGCCTCGTATTGCGCATGCGCGCACAAACACGTATTAACTCGCGTACAACCCTGAGGTTCCAGCAAACACCCACTATGCTGCGGTAATGACGAGTGGAGGGGTACGAAGAGGAGCACAGTGGTCCACGGACATCAGAAACACTGTGTGATGCTTCCTATCTCATTTCTCCCACGTTAAATCTTATCAATGTATGTGTCTGTCACATTTTACTGCCGCTTTTTAGTTTCTTCGACTTTCAAATCACAACGACGCTAAAGAAGGTTCCACTTCAATAAAGTCACAACTTTGTTGAAGTGCAATATTATTATTATTTATGTATTTACAAACTTTATATAATTATAATGAGGAGCCGATTGTTAACACGCCCGTCACACGAACAAAGTAATGATAATAATATATAGGTATAATAACACTAGAAAAGTAAATCGTCCCGCTCTGAAGTGGCGCGCTTTATTGGAAGACACGGACAGTTAAAGAGAGGGTGGTGGGAATCCGTTTAGGTATAGTTTGTAGCGCAAAACGGCTCTTATAATCAGTCCGAGGTCCGAGTGCTGCAGTCGCTTTGTGGACTCAACTTTAACGGTAACAATGTGCGGGCAGTGGGTCAAAGGCGTCAGTTAAAAAAAAGAATACCGCGGCACGCGCCAACGCCGAGGACGCACGGACGTCCGCGACCCCTGCCGTTGCCGCGCTCTCCTCCACGTCCTCCTCTTCGCCCTCGTCCCCCGCGCCGGTGGCCTCCTCTCCCCCCTCAGCCGCGTCACTCGCGGCTGCAGGGGCTTCTGCGAAAACGACGTACAAGGTACTGATCCAACTGCACCACCACTAATGTTGAACCATCTGTAACTAGAGTTCCGTTATTATTTAATTACACAACAGATAGACAAACTAAGAAAGGGTTTACTTATCACGATTGTGGCTTTCGAGCCATAATGCTTTGACAAAGTTGAGGTTTTGGATGGACTGTACATGAGAGTAAAGTACAAACGAAGGGAGACTGACCGCACGCGCGTGACTTGTGCTGTAGAAGCGGGAAAAAGCCGCGCGCGGTCGCGTTGTGCGGCTCGTACTGCAGAATGAGCCGGCAGCACTGCAACGCCTCCGCATATTGTCGCCGCATGATGGCCGAGAGAAACTGCAAAAAGGATCGGCTCTAGAACACTGGTGCACCATTCACTACTCCGCCGGGGGCCGATACCCGGAACTCCTGGGCACCTGTACAAATATATGTAAACGGCGGTACCGAACGGCGAACGAACAGCGAGTCACGTTGTTCGGTCGAGGGATTTAATTTACGAACAATTTTGTTTAACAATTAAGTCTTTTGACGCAACTGAGAATAGCTTACATAGAGCTCGAATAGTCGGGCGGGAATGCGGGTCGCGCACGCTTTGGCCACTGTTCAGCTCCGTGCGCACTGCACTTGACTCTCTACAAGTTACTTCGATCTTTTCTAATGTATTCACAGTCACGTTTTCTTGTCTTGCCTGTAACTGTGTCTTATTTGGTGCCACCGGTGCGCGGACTCAGCTTGGCAAACTTCAGGCTATCGTACTGGGAACATTCCCACAACACTCGTTGAGCGTCCTCCTAAACATCGAAGCATCTACACATACTCGATACAACCGGTGTCATATCGGTCTCTTTATGAAGCATTCGTGACCGCGGAGTTGTAATAATACCATCCTGCACCATGTATGTAGACACATGGTTACAACCTAAGAACTAGTAGAGAATGTTGCAAAACTTTAAATGTCACCTCAACTCTTACACGTGTCATTTATCTTAAAACAAATTACATGCTTTATAATGTCACCTCCGCGAGCAACTCGCCGGGCGCGTCGCAGTCGGCGCGTTCCGGGCCGGCGGACATGGCCGCGCGCCGCGCTCCGCAGGCCGCACCGCCTATAGCCGTGGGCTCGCCCCCGCCCACGCTGACACCGGCACCGCCTGCAACACGAACAAGGCAGACGAGTCAACGACATCCACAAGAGACGGAGGAAGGAGACAGCGGCAGGGGGTGCGGAGGGCGCGGAACACCCTGGTTGCGAGTCGCGACACTCCGCCACTCGAACACGTCGCTGCGTCTCATCGGCGCCGCAAGGGCTTTAATATTAGGTAGCACATGCATGTACAACCGTACTATACAAGATTAAATCGACTTGCTCCTCAGTGTGGGGTTGCCCTTCCGAAGATGTGAAGCTCGAATATAACATTTTAAAATATTAATTATTTGATTAGAGAAAAGAAAATATAAATACTTGTCATAAAAGCCAAGATAAATAGTAAAGTAGGAGAGTCCATAGATATCCAAGAGGCGTATGGAAATAAACAAAGTGCAACAACGGAACCTAGTCAGAGTTACAATATTCCGCTGTGGTGAAATAAGCCAAGGACAAGACATTTCGCGCTCCGCTCGACCGCAATGCTCAAGGCGACGCAGTGCCACTCAATACGTTGTTGCTAATGCCTACAGCCAGCGGTCACTGTACATCAGGTGTCACTGTTCCTTGGCGCAGCGGGATCTAGTTCGCTTGCTTATGAATAATGGAAAAATAGCAGTTGTCCAAAATAAAACATACTCTGTCTCATTTGGCTCCGACTGGCTCTGCGTTCAACATAAAACTATATATACTTATAGTAAACAAAGTGTATGGTTTTATTTCTTCCTTCTTATTCGTAAAGCTACTGTTGAAACTAGTTTAATTACAGTTCTCATGAAACGAAATCGGCAGGACGAGTGGAGGTCCCGCTTTGTCTTCACGACTAACCTTACCCTTCCAGATCTCCATGTTGGACAGCGCAGTGTGACGCCGTGTCGCTCGCGGCCGCTGCCACCAAAACAAAAGCACACCACGACGTATTGATTGTCCGCGCAACAGTTAATTCGGTGAGGCTTCCCACGTCGCCGGCCTCGACTTGGACTGGCCCGGCAGCCTCCTGTTCCGCTCTTAACACGGTAATGTCCAGCTGTGTGTGGAAGACTCGGATATAGCTTTATATATTTTATTTTTGTTAGTATAGTACCAATAAATGTTCTCTAACAAAACAATACATTGCGAGGTGAAGTGGAAAAGCGACGGAGTGCCGAACGCGCAGGACGCAGTGCGCATGCCTAACGCTGATGGCATTCATTGGACATAATTTTTCACGGATTTATATCGTAAGGAGCGATGACGTAAGCATTGAGAGGATACTACTACTACTCTTTCCTTGTTTACAAAAGAAAAAAATATCGTATATTTTTATAGAAAAGATTCGCTTCTGACGTTTCATGTATCACCGTAGTGACGTAGTCCGTTTTAAACATTGAATAGTAGATGCGCCGAGATGCGCGGCCAGTCAACAATACACCACAATCCAGGTTTAGTACAATGATGTTACATACATGTTTGGAATTATCCAATTTATAAACGTATTAACACGCGAATGACGTGAGGCGTGGGAGGAACAAGCGCGCGACCTCCCGGCATCGTTGGTGTCGCGTAGTAACAGGAAGCGGCGGGCGCTCGGACCTGCGGTGCGCGGGAGCCGGGAATTCGGCACTCTAACCGATCGCTCGCGATTGCTCGCGCAAAGCGCCGCGCAAACAGTGGAAGCGCCACATCTTCACAAATTTACTGTTTTAATCTCTCCGATGTCGATTGCCATGCGATTCTGCCGAATTCGTGACAATATAACCTTTTTTGTTCTAAACATTTAGACAATATAGAATTTGATGTATTGTAGTTGGATTTGCAACAATTATATGTTTCGTTGTAGGTTAGGTTAGGTTTCCCAAAAAAGGAGCAATTAAAAAGAAATGGGTTACAAATGTAGAACGATGAGATTGGACGCAGACCAATTTAGATCGCGTATGTTTGTGTTAATTGATAAAAAATTTAAATTTTATTTTACACTGTCCTGCCATTTCTTAATAATACTTCCAAAGATGGAATCGCATTATACAAAAGCAAAATAATGTAATAATATTTCAACAATACAACTGATAGCTGATCCTATTAATAGCACGCACATCACTATCGATGTATATTTTATAATTGGCTATCTGTGGCATAACTGGTACCACGGCATGAGACGTGACTGATATAACTTATTTGGCTCTGTCGCTCTAACGAGATTTAGTTGATGCGGAAAGAAATGTCTATAGAAATTTAGTATAATTTTATGACTGATTTATAGATTCCCGGGTCGGGAAAAAAAATGACGTTGGGTTTTTTCAACTTGATATCAGCCCGGAGTTTGGAATTTGTGCCCCGATATGAAATTGTGGGACCGAAAAACATATAGCGAAATGTGGGTGCACAAGTTGTACCTCAGCCTACCTCTTCGGGGAATACAGCCGTGAGATATGTTTTTTGATTTATAGATTCTATATCTTTGAGCTATACATGTAGCTACGACGATAAAAATAATGGTTAATTCATAATCTGCGACATCACTAGTATTCAGACAAATAAGATTTATTATAGACAGTACCTTAAATTCCATTACCAAAGTCACTTCGCCATTTGCACTATTTTTTTTATTTCATTTGTAGATACAGTTTGCTGTCCTCACAGTACGGGTCTACGCGCAGGCCATATCTCGTGGTATACTCTGTGTTCACGTCGCAGACTGACATGACGCAGACTGACTGCGTCACAGATGTCAATCGTAAGGTTCGCACAGTCGTTCCAACTTGGCTACACACAATGTTGGGACGTGTGGAGGCCGATTCGTCTCACATAATTATTATAAATACTGATCGGAAGTGGTCGGACCGCTGACGCATCCAGCGCGTCGAACGACCGACGAAATTAGAATGTATGGAAGCTTCTTTCTAACTGAAAGTAGCTCAGTCGCTTTCGCAACGGTGTCGACGTAAGACGTTAGTATTAATGACGAAGGAATTAAAACAAAACGCAATATTTTTATTAAGATAAAAACAAAGGGACTTTATTTCTAGGACTTAACGTCACTTCGCTTTGAATGTAAAAGTAGAACATGATATCAGTGTGATACATTATGAAAACGCATTACCGTGAACTTGTAACGTTCAGCATATTTTAAGTAACGTAATTTTTTTGTTATGCTGTTATTATAATTTTATGGTTGTATACGCGATATTGATTTACGCTTTAGAAA
>DWMW01000100.1:0-12122 GCA_018246335.1 Papilio thoas cinyras
CAAATTTCATAATTTATTATCCTCATAAATTATATTTTATAATAATATTTTAATAATAAAACCCGGTATCGCAAGAATTCTAATGTTGAACAAATTGAGCATTGATGATAATTATTTTTGATTTCATTAAAAAATGTTCTAATGATTCCGATAATTATGGTTTAATAATTAATTTATTAAAAATCCTTTCCGCAGTCTTTTTACCAACACCTAAAATAGTTTTTAATTTCATAATTAATTCTTAATAGTTCATTCCAAATCTCCAATCAATTATTCTACTATCTTAATGTTATCAAAAATTTGTTTACCAGTTTCAAGAACATCTTTATGTTCTTCATAGTTATCAATTTGTTTAACTAATAAATTTCGGTAAAACTCTTCAACATCAATTAATGTTAGTTTTGGTAATTTATTTGCTTGTCTAATTTTAACATAATCATTGCGAACACTAGTTCACTCAGTTTCACTTAAGGCAATAATAATAAAATCAAAATCAAATGCTTGGAAAATCTTATTGCGAAATTCTCAATCACACATTTCAAAACTAATTCAATTTGCTTCTGGTTTTGTATTAGTTACAATAATCAGTCCTCGTTCTGATGCAGCGCCATATTTAACATCATAGAAACTAATTAATTTATCTAATTGAACTACTTTACCTTTTTCGTTAATTAATTCCATAAATTTATTTTTAAATTTTTCTCGTTCTTTTTTACTAGCTTTAATTAAAATATTAAAAATTTGATTATTAGAATAATTAATATTAGAAAATTCATAGATATTAACTTTATTTTTCATATAATCACGATATTTTTGTAAGTCAGTTATGCCTTCTAATTCTTTTCCATAATAAATTTGCTCTGATCTAACTGACTGAAAACTTTCTTTTTCCTTTGTTTGTTCAAAATTATTTTGAAGATCATTTTTATATAATATTATTTTATCTTGTTGTGGTTCTATGTTACTAAAAGAACCATCATTAGGTTCTTCATCATTAAATAATGAAAAATTATGAAATAATGATTGGTTATTAGGTAATTTCGATTCTTTTAAATGAATTATTTCATCATTGTTTTTTAATGGTATCACTTTATCTCTTTCATAATTATTTTCTATTATTTCTATATTTTTAGAAATTTGTTCTATTTTATCATGATTAATTTCTCTTTTCTCTGTATGCTCTAAAATCACTAAATCACTTAATTTTAAATTATGTAAATTCTTAGTATTATTTTCAAAAATTGCTAAAGCTTTTAATAAAATTAATTCAAAATACATTTCTTGTGTTTTACTATTTAGCATTTTGCTTGCTGCTTCAGTAAACAAATCGAGTAACATAATTAATTCTTTTGAACTTAATTGTTCGGAAAATTCTTTTGCTTGTTCTTTTGATAATAAATTTAAAAAAATTGAATTATTCGTTTGTTTAAACTCAAAAATTTCTTTTAAAATATCTAATAAATTTAATGTTAAAATTTCAAAATCAGAACCTGCTTGATAAATTTTTTTACTAGCCATTAAAACTTCTGTTGTTTTATATTCTAAAATATCTTTTAATAATTTTAATTTAATGTTTTTTGAAACTGTTGCAAAAATAATATTTACATTTTCTAAAGTAACATTTCGATCAGAAAACATAATTACTTGTTCTAAAATACTTAATGAATCGCGAGCACTACCATCAGCCAAAAGAGCAATTTCTTTAATCGCAGCAAAATCATATTTAATTTCTTCTTTTTGTAAAATATTAATAATATTATTTTCTAATTCAATTTTTGAGATCTTACGAAAATTATATTGTTGACAACGCGAAATAATTGTTGCAGGAATCTTATGACTTTCAGTTGTTGCTAAAATAAAAACAACATGTTGTGGTGGCTCTTCTAATGTTTTTAATAATGCATTAAAAGCTGAATTAGTTAACATATGAATTTCATCAATAATATAAACTTTATATTTTGTCATCGCAGGAAGTAACTGAACGTTATTTCTAATTTCTCGAATTTCATCAACACCATTATTTGAAGCAGCATCAATTTCAAATACATCAAATGCTCCGGAGCGGTTTATTTCCTGACAAATAGCACATTCATTACACGGATTCCCTTTATCTAAATTAATACAATTAATTGCTTTTGCAAATATTTTTGCAATTGAAGTTTTCCCTGTTCCATGTGGTCCTGAAAATAAATATGCATGCGAAAATGTATTATTTATAATTGCATTTTTTAAAGCTTTTCTAATTTCAATTTGTCCAACAATTTTATCAAAATTATTTGGTCGATATTTACGATATAAAGAAATATAATCCATTTTTTATGCTCCCATCCAATATTATTGTTATAATAACTTTATTTTACTCCTTTAATTACAAATATTCTATCTTAATTGTTCAAAAAATTTCTTCATTAAATCTTTTAAAATCATATTTTCTTCATGTTTTCTAACATGTTGAACTTTTAATTTTGAAACATCAAAAGTATGATTAGACTTTAAAAAACCATATTTTTCATTTGATAAATAATAATTAATAATTTTAATTCCTGAATTAATTATTGCTCCTAGGCACATCATACATGGTTCAACAGTAACTCATATTGAACAATCAATAATTTTATTTGTTCGTTTTTTTCGACATGTTTTATTTAAAGCATAAATCTCAGCGTGTGTTGTTACTAAATTTTTTTTTGTTTTATTATATCCAATGGCAATAATTTTACCATTTTGGTCAATAACTAATGCAGAAATTGGAACATATTTTTTCTTATATGCTCGTTGTGATAACTTATATAATTTATTGAAAATTAATGTAGTATCTGTCATAAATTCGCCCTTATCATAAAAAATGTCATTACACATAGTCCTTAGTCTTATGGCTGCTACCTTCCGGTCCTGACCAATTTCAAATGTAACTATTGTAATGACATAATTAATTATAACATATAATTTTATTTTGCATATCCTTTTTATTAAAAACTGCAATGTTTCACGTGAAACATTGTATTTTTTTGGTTTTTCTTTTCCTTGCCCGTTTAAAATGTTTCACGTGAAACATTTTAAACAATAACAGTTTGACCTTGAAAATAAGGTTGCAATTTTTTTGGAATTGTAATAGTCCCATCTTCATTTTGATAATTTTCTAAAATTACAGCAATTAAACGATCAATTGCTAAACCTGATCCATTTAAAGTATGAACATATTTTATTTCATTATTATCATCACGATAACGTAATTTCATCCGACGTGCTTGAAAATCAAGACAATTTGAACAAGACGAAATTTCCCGATATTTATTCTGACCAGGCATTCATACTTCTACATCATATGTTTTTGTTGAAGAAAATCCCATATCACCTGAACACAACAAGATTACACGATATGAAATTTCTAATAATTGAAGAATATTTTCTGCATCTAATACCATTTTTTCTAATTCTTCAAATGAAGCTTCTTCGGTAGTAAACTTAATCATTTCAACCTTTTTAAACTGGTGTAAACGAATAATTCCTTTTGTATCACGTCCAGCAGAACCAGCTTCCTGACGAAAACATGGTGTATAAGCAGTATGATAAATTGGTAACTGATCTTTCTCCAAAATTTCTTCACGGTATAAATTAGTTACTGGTACTTCTGCGGTTGGAATTAAATATAAATTATCTTTTTCAATATAATATAAATCCTCTTTAAATTTTGGCAGGTTTCCTGTTCCATACATAATTTGTGGTTGTACTAAAATTGGTGGTTCAATTTCAATATAATCTCGTTTTGTATGTTCATCTAACATAAAGTTCATTAAAGCACGTTCTAATTTAGCTCCCATTCCTTTATATACTACAAAACGTGAGCCTGATATTTTAGTTCCCCGATCAAAATCAATTAAGTCTAATGCTGTCGCTACTTCTCAATGTTCTTTTACTTTCTTATGATTTGGAATTTTACCTCATTTACGAATTTCCACATTATCGTTTTCATCTTTCCCACTAGGAACTGAATCATCTGGAACGTTAGGAGTAACTTCTAAAATTGCTTTAATTTTTTCTTCAACTTTATTTAGTTGTTCATCAATTACTTCCATTTCTTGTTTAATAGTACTAATTAATTCTTTAATTGTTTGTACTTCTGGGTCTTTTTTTTCTGCTATTAAAGTTCCAACTTTTTTTGATTCAATATTTCGTTTTTCTTTTAATTTTTCTGATTTAACAATTAATTCGCGACGTTTAATTGATAATTTTTTAATATCTTGTAAATATGAAAAATTATCATAACGGCGTTTTAATTTATTCATTATTTCGTCAAAATTTTCAACAATTTTTTTCTGATCTAACATTTTTATCTTTATCCTTCAATGTTAATTTTCTTTTTTAAAATTTCAATAACTTCTAATTTATCATCTTGTTCTAATCGCATAATTTTAACACCCGATGTTGTTCGGCCAAATAATGGAATTTGTTCTAGCGAAACACGAATAATATTTCCTTTTTTTGTTCCTACTAAAATATCTTCATCACCATTTACAGCTTGAACAAATTTTAAATATCCTGTTTTATCTGTTAATTTAATTGATTTAACACCCTTAGTATTTCGTCTTGTCAAACGATAATCTTCAATTGCTGTTTTTTTAGCATAACCATTTTCAGTTACTGATAAAACATATTTCGCAGACCGTCCTGAACTAATCCCAATTGTTTTTCCAACAGCATCGTTAGCAATTGCTTTAACCCCTACTGATTGTCGTGTCATTTGCCTAATTTCTTCTTCATTAAATCGAATTACTTTTCCAATATTATTTCCAATAATAACATCATCATGTCCTTTTGTAATAATCACGCTTACTAATTCATCATTATCTTTTAACTCAATTGCTACTTTTCCTGTTTGACGAATTTGATTAAATTCACTTATCTTTGTTTTTTTAATAAGACCTTTTTTTGTCACAAAAAATAAATTATCCTCTTTTGAAATTGACTCATCTATAGCAATAATTGTTTGAATGCTTTCTGTTTTATCAATTGAGATTAAATTAATAATTGGTAACCCCCGTGCATGTCGTGAATATGTTTCAATTTGATAAGCTCGTAATTTATACACTTTTCCAAAATTTGAAAAAATTAATAATGAATCAATACTATTAGCACTAATAATTTTCTTTAAACTATCTTCAATATTTGCTAAACCAATAATCCCTTTTCCACCACGATTTTGTAATTTAAAAGTATCATCAGCTACTCGTTTAACATAACCATCTTTTGTTAACATAATTAAAATGTCTTCCCGGCGAATTAATTCTTCTGGATCAATTTCTGTTAACTCTTCCTTAATAATATGACTACGCCGCTCATCACCATATTTTTTCTTTATTTCTGTTAATTCCGTAATCATAATGTCAATTTGTTTTTCACTATTATTAATAATCTCTTCTAATTCAGTTATTGCTAATTTAATATCTTTAATTTCATTAATAATTTTTTCAATTTCTAATCCAGTTAATCTTTGTAAGCGCATTTCTAAAATTTCTCGTGCTTGTTTAACTACCAAATTAAATTTATTAATTAAAGCATTTGATGCAATCTGTGTTGTTTGTGATTGTTTAATAATTGTAATTACTTCATCAATATTATCAAGCGCAATTTTTAATCCTTCTAAAATGATTAAACGATTACAATTTTTCTTTAATTCAAACTGACTACGTTTAATAATAATATCAATTTGATGTTCAATAAAATATTTTAAAATTTGTTTTAAACCCATTACTCTTGGTTGGTTTTTGTATAATGCTAAAATATTTAACGAAAAATTAGTTTGAAGTGGTGTTAATTTATATAACTTATTTAAAATAACATTTTCTTGAGCATCACGTTTTAATTCTAAAATAATACGAACCCCCTCCATGTTTGATTCATCACGAAGATCACTAATTCCATTAATAATTTTGTCGCGAATTAATTCTGCAATTCGTTCCAACAATTTTGCTTTATTAATTTGATATGGAATCTCCGACACAATAATTCGTCTTTTATTATTATTTTCTTCAATATCAATTTTTGAACGAATTGTAATTGCTCCATTTCCTGTTTCATAAGCTTTAATTAAGCCGTTTCCAGCCGTAATTAATGCTCCAGTTGGAAAATCAGGTCCTTTAATAATTTTCATTAATTCAATAGTTGTTATTTCAGGATTTTTTGTTACCGCAATAACACCATTAATTACTTCATTCAAATTATGAGGTGGAATATTAGTTGCCATTCCAACAGCAATTCCACTAGCACCATTAACTAATAAATTTGGAAAATATCCTGGTAAAAAAGTCGGTTCTTCTTCACTGCCATCATAATTGTCAATAAAAATTGTTGTTTCTTTTTCAATATCTTTTATTAGTTCACCAGCAATTTTACTCATTTTTGCTTCCGTATATCTCATTGCCGCCGGAGCATCACCATCCATTGAACCAAAATTTCCATGCCCATCAATTAAAGGATAACGATAAGAAAAATCTTGTGCCATCCGAACCATTGCTTCATAAACAGCATTATCACCATGGGGATGATATTTCCCAATTACTTCACCAACAATTCGAGCTGATTTCTTATGTTGTTTATCGTAAGTCATTTTTAAATCTCACATTGCATAAATAATACGGCGATGAACTGGTTTTAATCCATCACGAACATCAGGAATTGCACGTGAAACAATAACCGACATTGCATAATCTAAAAAGCCATTTTTCATTTCATCAGCAATATCAATATCACGAATTTTACCATCATAATCATATCCATCATTTTCTGATTTTATCATTATATCTCCCTTCTAGACATCTAAATTTTTAACATATTTTGCATTTTCACGAATAAATTTTTTTCGTGGTTCAACATTTTCACCCATTAATTCATTACAAATTAAATTTGCTTCAAATGCATTATTAATAGAAACTTTCAATAATAAACGCCGTTCTGGATCCATTGTTGTTTCTCATAATTGTTCTGGATTCATTTCTCCCAATCCTTTATAACGTTGAATTGTATAATTTTTATTTTGTTTTAATAATTCTTCTTTATAAAGTTCTAATTCATTATCACTATAAGCATATTGAATCTGATTACCATTTTGAATTTTGTATAGTGGTGGTTGAGCAATATAAATATTGCCATTTTCAATCAAATTTTTCATATAACGATAAAAAAATGTCAATAATAAAATTCGAATATGTGTACCATCAACATCAGCATCAGTCATAATAATTACCTTTTGATAACGTAATTTTTTATCATTAAAATTATCTTTAATACCTGTTCCTAATGCGGTAATAATTGAATTAATTTCATTATTTTCAAATATTTTAATTTGTTTTGCTTTTTCAACATTTAAAATTTTTCCTCGTAATGGTAAAATTGCTTGAAATTTTCGATTTCGACCAGATTTAGCACTTCCACCAGCAGAATCACCTTCAACAATATGAAGTTCAGCTATTTTAGCATCTTTTGTTTCACAATATGCTAATTTACCTGGTAATGAAAAACTATCAATTATGGTCTTACGACGTGTTGTTTCTTTTGCACGTTGTGCAGCAATTCTTGCTTTTAATGATAAACTTATTTTTTCAATATTTTTTTTTGCATCTTCTGGATTTTCTAACAAATAACTATTTAATCCTTTTCCAACAATATTAGAAACAATTTTTTTAACTTCACTATTTCCTAACTTTGTTTTAGTTTGACCTTCATATTGCGGATCCGGATGACGAATAGAAATTATTGTTGTCATTCCTTCTTTAATGTCATCTCAAGTAAATTTATCTTCGTTACCTTTATTATTTTTATTAATATTTTTAAAATAATTATTTATTTCACGAACAATGGCTAATTTAATACCTTCTTCGTGGGTTCCACCCTCATGGGTATTAATGTTATTACAAAAAGAAAAAATATTTTCTGAATAATTGTCATTATATTGTAACCCAAATTCAACAACAATATTATCTTCTATTCCTTCAACATAAAAAACATCGTTTAGTGGCGTACCAATTGTTTTATTTAATTCTAAAATATAATCTTTAATTCCATTATTAAATTGATAAACAACCATTTTTTCTTCATCATCTTCTCGTAAATCAACTAATGATATTTCTAATCCTTTATTTAAAAAAGCTAATTGTTTAATTCGATTTTGAATTGTTGAAAAACTAAAAATTGTTGTTTCTTTAAAAATCTTTTCATCTGGTAAAAAAGTTACTGTTGTTCCAGTTTCTGAAGTTGAACCAACTTCTTTAATTGGTGTTAAAATTTGACCACCATTATGAAACTCCATTACATATTTTTTATTATTTTTTATAACTTCAACTTTTAAATATTTACTTAAAGCATTAACAACACTAGCTCCTACTCCATGTAAGCCACCAGAAATTTTATATGTATTTGAATCAAATTTTCCTCCTGCATGTAAAATAGTAAAAACAGTTTCTAATGTTGAAACTTTTGTTTTTGGGTGAATTTCAATTGGAATCCCACGGCCATTGTCAACAACTGTAATTGATTCATCTTTATTAATGATAATTTTAATTTTATTAGCAAAATTAGCTAAAACTTCATCAATTGAGTTATCAACAATTTCTCAAACTAAATGATGTAAGCCTCTAGCATTTGTCGCCCCAATATACATGCCTGGTCGTTTTCGAACTGCTTCTAAATCTTCTAAAATTTGAATTGATTCTGAATTATAATTATCACCCATAAATAATTCTCTCCATTTCTGCTTTATTTTATTTTACCATTATTACCTAATTTTAGGGCTAAATTATCAAATATATTTTTAAATATTCCTAAAAAATATTTTTATATTTTTATTGTCTAATTTAACCCTATAAAAAAGTTATAAAATAAAAAAACTCAATAATGAGTTTTTAATATGATCGAATTGGTAAAACTAATTGTTGCAATGTTGGATCATCATTAGCAGTAATAATTAATGGTTTTGTTTCATCAATCATTTTAATTGTAATTTCTTTTGTTTTAAAGGCTTTTAAAGCATCCAAAATATACTTTGAATTAAAAGCAATTGTTTGGTCTGCTCCTTCAACTTTAAAATCTTTAATTTCTTCTTCTGTGTTACCAATTTCTTGCGTAAATGAAGTGACTAAAACTTTTTGTTCTTTTATTTTTAATGTAACAATTGTTGTCATCGCCTCATTTGATAAAACACTAGCTCGCTCAATAATTTTAATTAGTTCACGATTATTGATTGTTAATGAAGTATTAAAGGAAGTTGCAATAACTTTACTTGTATTAGGATATTTTCCTTCAATAATTTTTGTTTGAATAATTGTATTATTAATAATAACACTAACTGACTTATCAGTAATTTTCATTTTAATTTCTTGGTCATTTTCTGAAATTAAACGACCAATTTCATTAATAAATTTTCCAGGAATAATAACATCAAAATTATAATTATTACTATAAGCAATCTTTTTACATGATAATCGAAATGAATCAGTGGCAGTAATTATTAATTCTTTATTATTTTGATCTGTTTTAATATTTAAACCATTAAAAACTATTCTTTTTTCTTTTTCTCCAATTGCAAAACTTGTTTGTGAAATAATTTCTTTTAATACTATACTTGTAAAATTTATTTCTTTACCCTCTGTTTCAAATGATAAATGTGGATAATCTGCTGAGTTTAATGTATTTAAAACTGAATCAAAATTACTTGCTTTGATTTTAATTAAATTACCCTCAACTACTTCCAAGGTAATAAATTCATCTTCAATTTTACGAATAACTTCAACAATAAATTTATTTTTAATTAAGACACTTCCAATTCTATTAATAATTAAATCAGTGTCCATAATTTCTGATTTAATTGATGTATCACCATCAGAAGTGGTAAAAGTAATTTTGTCTTTTTTAACTTCAATTAAAATTCCTAGTAGTGAAGGAATTAAAGTCTTTTGAGAAATTATTCGACTTACTTTCAATAATTCATCTAATATTTTATCTCTTTTAATTTTTACAATCATTTTGTCACTCCTTACTTTATTATATTATGTAATATATAAATAATTATATACTATTGTTAAAATATTATTTTTTATTTATTATTATTATAATGTAGAAAATGTGGAAAACTTGATAAAGTTTTAAATAATATTATTTTTTATCAAAAAAAAAGCGTGGAAAACATTGTGCTATTTTCCTTCGATTTTTCTACGAATTGCATTTACTAAATGTTTAAATTCTTTGTTTGTGCTAATATGTGATTCAACTTTTTTAACACTATTCATAACTGTTGTGTGGTCTTTACCACCAAACTCAGTTCCAATTCTTGTAAATGGTTCATCTAATAATATTCGACAAAAATACATTGCTAATTGTCGTGCTTGCATTACATTACTAACTCGTGATTTACTCATCATTGCTTTGATAGTAATATTATAATTATCAGCAACAATTTGTTTAATTTTTTTAGGGGTAATTTTTTCATTGTTTTGCAGAGGAGCATTTTTAAATGCTTTTTCAACATCAGCTAATGTAATAATTTCATTTGGTTTTTTGTTCATAACAGCCAAAAATAATAATCGCTTAATTGCTCCTTCTAACTTTCTAACATCACTGTTAAAATTTAAAGCAATAAATTCTAGTGATTCTTCTGAAAATAATCCTAAGTTATTTTGATGTTTTAGTTTTTGTTCTAATATTTTAAGAGCTGTTTCAAAATCTGGTGAATCTAAACCAATACTTAAACCATATGAAAAACGAGAAATAATTCTAGATTCAAAACCACCTAGATCATCAGGATATTTATCAGAAGTAATTACGATTTGTTTATTTTTTTCAATATATGAGTTAAAGATATGAAAAAATAATTCATTTGTTTTATTGCGTTTTGCTAATAATTGTATGTCATCAATTAATAAACAGTCGTAAATATCATAAGATGTTTTAAAAGCTTCAATAATTTCATGTCCTTGATTTAAAATATCCATAGCAATTTTTCCAAACTCATCAGCTTTTAAATATTTTACTCGGTTATTTGTTTTATAAATTTCATTTACCTTATTTTCAATTGCGTGTAATAAATGTGTTTTTCCTAGTCCAGAGTCTCCATATATGAATAATGGATTTCATTTTTTTCCAAGATCTAGAGCAACTGCTAAAGCTGATTGCATTGCTTCGTGATTAGAATCTCCACGAACAAAATTTTCAAAAGTATAATTTTCATAATAAGAAATGTTATTGTTTTCTGTTAATGTATCAATTTTACTAATTACAGATGCTTGTTTATTAATATTTTTTTCTAATTCAAAAGAAATATTATATTGGATTCCAGTCAGTTTTTTTAAGATATTTTTAATTTTTTCATTTAATCCTGCTTCAAAAACACCAATTGCAATTTCTGATTTTGTTGTAATTAAGCAGTTATTATCAGATACAGTATATAAGTTTGTGTCACTAATATAGTAGTTGTAAATTTCTGGGGAAACTGATTCATCACGAGATAATATTTCTTTAACTTTAATCCATAATTCTTTTGTGTTCATTATTTTCATCTCCAATATTTTTTATCGTTATTAATTATAAATAAAAGATGTGGAAAAGTATTAAAAAATGAGGAAAATTAATAAAAATTAATAGTTTTCCACATTAAATATTTTTTATATTATCTTTAAAAGCATTGTTTTTATTGATTATTTTTATTGTTTTCCACATTATTAACATTTTATGGTGTAAATTGTTTTTTATTGTGGAAAGTTATAAATTTTTACAACAATATTTATTAATGTAAGTATTATTGAAAAAATTGCTAATAACAAATAAAAATATGGTATAATTACTTTAATTAAAAAATATATTGACTATTAACTCTTATTATTATAAATAAAATAAAAAAATATTTTAAAGAGAGGAGTTATTAAGTTATAAAAAAATATTAATTTTATTACCTATTGTAAAAATTACGGGTAGTTCTATGATAACAGTTATAGCAGTTAATAGTTTTGAACATTTAGAAATAATATAAAAGAAAAATAATAGACTTCTTGCATAACGTATTAAAATAATTGCAAATATTTGTAAAAAGACGCTAATATAAAATTATATTTTTAATTAATTATGTCTTTTATTTA
>DWMW01000101.1:0-12086 GCA_018246335.1 Papilio thoas cinyras
TAACAAAATATAAAGCTATCGTAAAGGTTTCTCAAAATTAACGAAGTTTAGCAACATCAATTATAACTTAGGACACAATGTATACAAAGCACTGATGTATCGTGTACACAGGATGTGACATTATTAATATTAGGTTGTATTTTACCATTATTTTAATTAATTTGTTTTACGTTCTGAATTGAAAACTATAAGGCTTTAACTATTTACTTGTCTCAGAGCTAAAACTATGTTCTTCAATTTGATTTCAGCCAAGAGTTTGGAATTTGTGCCCGATATGATAGGCTCGCCGCCCCCTATTGCATTATGAGACGGAAAACATATGGCGAAATGTAAGTGCACTAGTTGCACTCCTGCCTACCTCTTCGGGGAGTACAGGCGTGAGATAAGTTCTTTTTTGTTTTATTATTACTACACAACATTGACAAAAATATTTTTTTTTTTAGTATAAATGTAAAAATGACGACAGTTAGTTTATCAACGTTGCTGAGAACACTTACTAGTTCTGCGAGCGTAGGCCATTAACTTAAATAAGTTAGGATGCTTCATTTACATTTATGAGGCAAAGTCTAGACTAAGTTGTGTCGCACGATGTCAATGTTCAGAAGCATAATAGTATATAAGATTTTAGGTTTAAAAACATAACGTTTAAAATGCCTTGAACTCCGAAAATACTCGGTAAATTTTATATTCGTTGATAACCTCAATATTTCGATCTTATTAATTAAATTGTATATCTATTTAAATGCCATAAATTTCTAACAGATGGCGGTGTTAGTGATACAATACTTCAACATCTTTTGTCTAAACCGGGTCTAGTTAACTAATTTAGTTTTCCAATGCTACGGACGCTACGTATTTCGCCTTTTTAAATCTAGTCTACGCCACACTAAGTAATTAATGAATGAAAGTGATTTTTGGTGGCTAGTTATTATTTTTACGCCCTCTATCGTCAAAATTGGACAACTTTTGTATCGCTATTAATCACACTTTAAGCCAAGAAACTTGTGGTTTTGGAATATGCATCTTTTTGTGGAATCAATTCTCTGATTATTTTTACAAAATCGCACTAACTAATAAATATAAGTTAATCTAAAACATTTATTATGTTTAAAAACTCCGTCATATATTTTATAACTTCGTAACTTCTCTTAAACTTATCTTTTCCTTACTTGACTACATTCTACTTGTAACTTAACGACTCTTGGCTGCGTTCCAACTACGAAGTTCGATTCAAAACAAATTTTATAGTCGTCGGTAAATTAAGTGCGGACCAAAGCTTTCATTTACGATCATTGTTTTATTAGTTTTTGTGGAAACTACATTAATAAACTTAAACGAAAATAGAGCCAGAAATTTTATCATAGAAATAGCTGTGCCAGGATCATATCAATTTGACATCCATATTCTCTCTACCCTTCTAGGTTACAGGCGTGAGCGCATATTTATTTAAGTAGTAAAATACTATTAAAAATAGCTTGCTTTTTTTATGAATTCTTTCAAGAAATTTCACGACGAAACTATATTTAAGCAAAGCATATTTAATAATCTACATAGATGTTTAGTTAAGTTAGTAAAATCAGTAATGGCTTAACAGAGTTCAAAGTGGTCACATAAGTTATTCAAAAGGTTCCACTATAACTTAGTCGGATAATATCGTATCTCTATCGGTACTCTGCATAATTTATTGCTCGACGAAATGTTGTATTTACTTTGCTTTGAGGCGTACCTTTCCATCCCAAACTTGTGGAATTGTCTATCTGGTAAGATAGACGAATTTATATAAAATAAATATGTAAATCAAAATGTATATAAATGGCGAAAGCTCGCCCTCTATCATATGGGGCGGCAAAACCTGAGGCGAAATTTTTGTGCACTAGTACCTCTGCCTACCCATTCGGGGAATAAATGCTTGAGATATGTTCTTTTATGTATACAAATATACTAAGCATAGTGATCAAATTATCTTCTAAAAAAATGTCTTAATTATTTTTAAAATCTTTGTTACATTTTATACCTTATACAAACCAAAACATATCTCACGCCTGTATTGCCCGAAGAGGTAGGCAGAGGTGCAATTAGTGCCACTCATATTTCGCCATATGTTTTCGTACCATATTGTGATAGGAGGCGAGCCTATCACCATATCACAAATTCCAAACTCCGGGCATACAAACAAACCTCATACAACATTTTTCTTTTATTTTTCGTTTAACGCTTAAGAGTACCAGTCCAAATTAACCTCCGTAAACAAAAGCTAAGAGCTAGCTACGTTCTCTGTGTTGCCCGTTATCAGACTCTACATATCTCTCCATCATTCTAAATTACCCTCGTGATGGGTGAATTGTAATTGGTCCTTATCTTACGTTGCCGTTGAAGGACATTTAAGGATATTTTCTCGTTTATTATGTTGGCTATACCATCTTATATTAACTAGCGACCCGCTTCAACTTGGCAAGATTAATAGAGATTATTTTTTTAAATATAAGTTGATTATAATAATTTAATAGTATTTTTTTAAATTATTCAAACTAAGCTTAAGCTTTTGCTAGTATATGGTTCTCGACAGTCGGATGGGGATCGAACCCACGGTCATGTAGTGCATGACTCGTTGGCTACTTAACCAGTAGCCTATTAGCCGCTCATAGTTCGTTCGTTCCTTTTCGTTCGTTTATTATCTGTGGTATTTATTCTCGGATTTATCTACTATAATGTGGTTGTTATACATATAACCTTCTACGTGAATAACTCTGTCTATTGGCGAACACCACATCGGTGTGTAGTTTGAAAGATCTTAGTGTACAGACAGAGGTAAGAAGCTTCGTTACATACTAAAGATATATGTACACTGACCTGGTAAGTTCGAGGGCTGCTTCTTGTGTTCATCCTCGCTGTCCTCTTCAGACGAGCTCGGGTCGATCATTGTGTTGCTTCTGTAACAAGAAACAACCTTATTTATATATTTATACTTTGCTACATTCGTAAATAATCGTAACTTATTTTATTTAACCAGTACGTATTGTTTTTTTTTTTGTGTATCAAAATGTTCAATGACTACATAACGACTCATTAATTTGATATCATTAACTGCCTCGGTGGCTCAGTAGTATCACGTATACGGTACGGCTGTAACGCTGGAGTCCCGGGTTCGATTTCCGGCTCGGAAAAAATGACATTCTCTCAACTTGACATCAGCCCGAAGTTTGGAATTTGTGCCTGATATGGCGATAGGCTCGCCCCCTATCTCATTATGGGATGGAAAACATATGGCGAAAAGTGGGCGCGCACTAGTTGCACCTCCGCCTACCTTTTCGGAAAATACAGGCGTGAGATATGTTTTATCTACTTTGATGTCACGCTTATTAGGATCAAAAATTGTCGTAGAAAATGTTAGAGACGAGTAAAAAATGATGTTTAAACGTTTCCGTAAACTTTTGTGTAAGTTGTCTTTATTTTTATTCAAAAAACGTTATAAGTTAGTATATTAATAATATTAATTTCGCTACCAACAAAGCGGCTTTCAAGTATTTAATACTGATGTGAATAGATAAAATAGTGAAATAATGTACGTTTGAATAAACTTGTCCCGCAGTGTACACGTATTGTGTTAAAAGGTCAAATGCCATTCGCACGCTTGGCTATGAATTCATTCTAACAGACTTTTTATAGTACAACGACTAACAATATATGAGAACCACAAGTAAATGAGATTATTTTTTAATAAAACATAAAGGCGGGAGAAATATTTATAGGAAGAATTTGAGTTTCATTCTAAGACCTCAATAAAACATAACAGCTAAGTGCTCGAAATGTTGGGATTTAAGAATGAACAATAAACTATATAATTAACTTAACTACGGCACTATACTATGTAAATTTCTCATATTACCAGACATAAGATATAGTATTATAATAAACATATAGAATAGAATAGAATATTGTTTATTATTAATTAAATATAAAATTTTACTTAGCTACTTATTTCAATTATAAAAAGTTATCAAATATCTATCACAGCTTTATTCCCCGAAGAGGTAGACAGAAGTGCAACTAGTGACACCCACATTTCGCCATTTGTTTTACCGTCCTATAACGTGATAGGCGGCGAGCCTATCGCCATAGCGGGCACGAAGTCCAAACTCCGGAATTTATAATATTGTATTTCGGTAAATGTCCTACATTCACAGAAGCTATGTTTAATATTATTTTAACATTTTCACTAAATTGAGTCGGAAAAATTCGAGTAATTTGAGGCCTGTAATCAAAACTCCTGTAGCGTAACACAGCCACTCCATTTAATGAGACCGCGGGTGAGGTACAAATTAAGGTTCCCGTTGAATACACGCTGTGCGGATTATTTCGAATTTATACCTAGCATAGGGCCCTTCACACACGTCATCATATCCACGGACGTAGCTATAGCTTTGAAAGGGGGTTGCGTAAAATACAAAATAAAAAACAGAGCTCTATCGCCTATGAAATCTGTCGTTTACAAATTAAACATTGCGACTATAACACGCTTTAACACATGTCAGATGGATATTAATGTGGGTCCGTACCCCCCCCCTATATATGTCTATCACATCATAAACCTACGTAATACTTTCTTTATATTTTTATAATAACAAGGCGTAATAAGTCTACGATGATGTGTGTTAGGGGCCTAAATAAATCTACCCTAATCTCTATATGTAACACTATTATATTATTTTTTTAATTGTGATATATTGCGAGGCAAAGGTTGCAATGTCCTTGTCCAATTAGTGATAGTTTATATACCTAGACCGATTATAAACTGACAAAGTTCACAATCAATCAAAATTTTATTGATATAAATAAATACACATAAACTATATCTACTCTATTTGGCTTATAATTTTTTGTGTATTACTTAAATTGTAATTTAATAATACTCCCGATGTTATTGGTACCGAAATATATTTAGCATGGCAACCCCCATCGATTTTAGCGGGGATTTCCCCAGTGTTCGTTTTAGTCATGCCAGACCTCCCACAGAGCGACCCGAATACCTGAAGCATATTAAAATATTCGAGTAACATGGCATATTACAGAAGGCAATATCCATTGCGTGTTTACTAAATTGCTTTTAGCAACGCTCAGAATAGTCGACGGAATTATATTCTCTTATACTTTACATAAGGAACATATCTCACGCCTGTATTCCCCGATGGGGTAGACAGAGGTGCTAGTGCACCCCACATTTCGCCGTATGTTTTTCTGTCCCATGATAGGTAGAGAAATTATCGCTATATCGGGCACAAATTCCAAACACCGGGCTAACATCAAGTTGAAAAAACCCAACATCATTTTTTCCGACTCGCGATTACAACGCGGGACGCCCACTTCCCCCCCCCCCCCAATCTCCTTTTAATGTCCCTTTTCCTTAAAGGTCGGCAACGCATCTACAGTTCCTCTGGTGTTGTAGATGTCCATGGGTGGCGGTGATCATTCCGTTTGTGACCCGCTGCTCGTTTGCCCTCCTATTACATAAAAAAAAAGACCCCAGCGTTGCAGCTTACCGAGGTAGTTATTCGTAGCAAATGTAACTTAAGAAATGTGGGACTTTAAATGCGTACTGAACAAACAAGCAATGCTTTACAATATTTAAAAATAAAAAAAATTACAATATCTTCCTGCCTTTTCTTACTTATGTGGGGTCGGCACATTATGGTCGTATTTCGTGTTAAGGTTTTAACTACAATGTTTTCTTTAATATAATATGGACTGTTATAAAAAAACACCAAGCAAAATGTCATACAACATTAAATAGTAAAGACCAATATTTTTGTTCCTTCTAGCGGTACAAAAGGACAATGGACGGTTGTCAGTCTGGTTACGTCAGGACAATACACTCTCATTGGCGTACAAAAGGAGTCCCTCGGGATCACACAATAATAGGGACGTCAATGTTTGTATATCAACAAATTATATACAAGATTTTCTTGATATTAAATGCCAGTATATTTGATGAAATACACGAATTTACAAAATGGACTTGATGACGTAAGAACGGTGAAATTTAAAAATAATATGACCTTGGTAAACCTATCAAGCGGACGAAATATAAGTCAGCTAGTGTTAGCAACATGAAGAAATATAATATAGGCATGTTTTTGATTGTTTTCATTGGTAGTTTATACTTTTTAACGTACTGGCAACATTTAAGCGGACAGTATTTAAAAAAAAAATTGAAAAGGACGCGCAAAAAGGACGCCGAATGTTTTTAGTCTTTGTCAATTTTTAGTCTTTGATTTATGCCATTCTTTGTAAAACGCTTTCCATTTTGTAGTTTCTAATAATTTAATAAACTAACTTACTAGGTTTGAGATTTGTTACCATTTGAAATATACAGATTTTGTAACTGCAAAGAAATTATTACCTAGCAGAAATATTTTCATAGAGTTTGCTCGGTCTTGGTGCTGTTTCCGTTAAAATGTTCTCTAACACAGCAAAGCTTCTAACTGAGCCTAGTTTGGTGTTCAAATTATCTTTTATAATATCACTATGAAATGAAAGTTCTGATAAATAAACATCCAGGAAATTTTAATCACCATGACCGTAAGTTAAGCAAATAATAATCTTAAAATACAAAACTCATTTATACCTACGAAGTGAACCCAAAAGCATTAAGTTAATATTTCAGGGAATATTATTTCAAACGACTTTAAGCTTCCACGGCAATAAGCATTTAGGATTTATAATTAATATTTCTACGAATAATAGTCCGAACGGGGTAACGGTACATTCGTAAGCGATTAACATAAGTACGTTTAAATTAAAACTATTACTACCTTATATTATGAAATTGCGTTATAAAATTCAGCATATTATTTAGTAAAATACCTTTAAAAATAAGCATTTTATGTATTGAAATTTATGTAGGCTCGAGACCGTCCTACCTATACGATTATCTACAACCACGGCATTTCACTCTCTCTCGCTTTTCCAATCCTTTCATTCGATGTTTTGCTCATTCTTATGCCTTCTCTTTTACTATCATTTGTTTATCAAATACGACTATCTCTTTTATTCATACTCGTTCAGGAATACTTGATGAACTTATATACTTTCGTCTGCGTTCACAAATATCTATCCCACATTTATACAATAGTTTTTTTTTCAAACGTACACAAATAGGGGTAGCTATCAATTATTCAGTCTAGCCTCGGGGAAGAGGATGAGAGTCATGCGCCTGCGCTCGAAGCTGTGTCGTGCTGAGCCAGTATAACATACATATTTAGGCGAACATCGGTCAAGACGACACTACGGTGACAATAATCAATATTTTGCCCAAGACGTTCTACTTCTATTAAATGAAATAACAGAATGTATGTTGAATGGTATACAATTTGAATATTCAAGGAAAATTGTTACAATGAAAACAGAAATGTCTTTTCGCATCGACACAGAAGTACCTAAAGCAACATAAGTGAGAGCCTTGGCTTGGCTTATACTTAACACCTAAGTAGATTTACTTATGAGAATGCTTAGAGCTGTTCCACACTTGTAAGTATTCTTTCAGTTTTATTATGTACGCGTATGTTATAAATATTGATGTACAATGTATCACGTATTATGTATACTGTACGGCCGCAACGCTGGGGTCCCGGGTATTCCCGGGTCGGGAAAAATGATATCGGGTTTTTTCAACTTGATATCGGCCCGGAGCATGGAATTTATGTCCGATATGGCAATAGTCTCGCCCCCTATATTATGGGACGAAAATCATATGGCGAAGTGTGGTTGCACTATGCACCTCTGCCTACCTCTTCGGGGAATACAGGCGTGAGATATGTTTAATGTACTTTCGATATGTAACCTCTACTCTACGATCGAAAAATTAAAATTTTCTCAATAATTCTTACTGAAAGTCACACTTGATCTATTTTGTAGAGTAGAATATGAAACACAACGACAGTAGAGCTCCGTAACTTTTAGAAAATAGTATCATATCGATTCAGTGAACGCCCACTTTATCCTGACGTCATTCTATTTTCAGAAGGTCAAAAACAATTTTCAGGTACACTTAACTGAAGCCAGTGAATCGAGAGAGCCTCAATATGGACATAAAAGCCTATTGAACGATAAAAGAAATTCCATCCGTCAATTGATGTCGCAAGTGGATGAAAATTAATATAGTTTAATATAACACTAACGATGTAGAAAGTTAAGTAAGGATTTATTTAGAGATCCCGGAGCCCTCCCCTGGCACTTGAGCGTGGCCACCAAGGTGGTTTTAGTGAGATAATTTCACATAACCCTGTCTTACCCCCAGAAGCAGGGTATCTTATTAAGACCCCCCCCCCCCGAAAAAAAAAGAAGTAAGGATTTATTAGATTTCTCTGGAACAATAAGGAAAATTATCAGGTAATTATGGAATGAATAGATTTGATAGTTCATCTCGGATAAACTCAAAAACTACTTTAAAAATTCTTTCATTGATACAAAGTTTTTGTGTTAGCGAGTAATCGAAGTATTTCGTAATTTTTTTTTAAAATGCTTTTATGATGAATGATTACTTATTCCTGAATTAACATCTTTTACTTACAATATTTTATTCACGGTTCAAAGAGAATAAAACATAACTTTATTTAATCTCATTTCTGCTTGCGACTGTACTTTAAATATCAAACGAACTCTCGCGCTTTATTATTTAAATTAATTTATATTATTTAAAAGTATACACTAAGTAAAACTGCCTCAGTGGCTCAGTGGTATCACGTCTTACGTATACTATACGGCTCTGCATAGCTGGAGTCGGGGGTTCGATTCCCAGGTCATCGGGTTTTTCAACTTAATATCAGCCCGGAGTTAGCAATTTGTGCCCGATATGACGATATGCTCGCCTCCTAATCAACGAAAAAACATAAGGCAAAATGTGGGTGACACTAGTTGCACCCCTGCCTTCCTCTTTAGGTATTCAAAATGTACTCCTTTATATTTCAATTTGTTTTCTATTACATTATGAAAATAGGAATATAAATATTTCGGTAAATATTTGTACATTGCTACAGAAATTGTTAAAGGTAAAAAAATATCATTAAAAAGGACGTAGCCCGAAGGGAACTAACCTTATTACTGACATGTAATGTCCAATTATCTCATACAAATAAGATAATATAAATATATTATCCAACAGAAATAAATAGGGATTTCCATTGTATATTTATTTCGGTCTGCCAAGGTCTGTATTGTTTGTCACGAATTGTCAAAAAAGTGAACAAAGCTTTCGTTTTGTACAACGGAAAAACTTATGTATCTCGCGTATTCACTACATTTTAAGAAACAAAAGGCTGATTTCGAAGCTTAAAAGTCGTATTTCAATTAAATAAAGAAACACAAAAATAACATGGATGATTCAACATTAACAATGTATAGTTCGCTCTCTTTCTTTCCCTCTGCATTATATCGGTCTTCTCTCTCGTGTAACGAAACGGCCTTAAATGTGACGACGTAATGCTTTTGATTTTAGTACCATTTTCTTTTAAGAGTTGGAACTAATGCATATTTCGACGTATGTATGTTATAGTGATGGTGATAGGTGATGAGTCTATCGCCGTAACTGGCACAAATTCCGAACTATAGGCTTTTATTTCAATGTCGAAGAAATTGCGAAACCGTGTCACATTACGGGTCCAATTTAAGTTATCGAACTTGAAACCCTTTCATTTAAATGGAAAACTTTAGTTAGAAACAAAAGGAGGTCCTTATCGGGTCCACCGCAATTAGTTAAATTTATTAAAACAGGGAGGGTGGAAGGGTAAAATATTTGAATATTCGATTTTTAAAAAATACTTCGATTTAACTTCAACCGTTTAATCGCAAACGATATTATTAATGTTAAACATTTAGTTCTAACAAAGTATCGATTGGAAAAAATCCATTAACTATAAAAACACACTTCTTTTTTATGTTTAAAGATTAAAAAATAGTAAAGCTGATTCAACGAAGAAGTCCATAGGACCTTCAGCTTGATAGATTGCCAATTAAACATCAATCTTATTCCATTATATTACGGTATAAATAAATCTACGTAGGGAAATTTTATCCAACGTATTGTGGAGCATTGAGATACTTAATAATAACCACTCAATCTAACAATTTATTACGCCAATTTTGTTCCTAATCACGCGTCGTATGACGTTATTGTAGCGTCGCTAGCACAACGCCTGTTCTAATAAAGGAATTGTACAGGGAATTGTGTGGTATAAGTGACAGGCAGAAACGATTCATACAAAAAAATTAATGATTTGTATAGTGCAATTTAATTTACTACTTACCTATTATTCAAACAGACATGAGAATAGTGACATACTAAAGAAAGGCGATGTAAGTAGTACCCGTAACCGAGGAGCATGTATGCGTCGATTTATGGATGTGGATGAATCGAGAGAGGTGTGCCAGGATCGTACCAAATGGAAATCCATAATCTCTACCTACCTCTCTACGTTACAGGCGTGAGCGCATTTATTTATTTATATCTACTATGATATTTTGTTTGCCCAAAACCTTAGCCATTTTAACAAATATCGGTCTCTTACCGATCTATTTATTCCCTCACTTACATAGGTTACAATTATCTTCTGGTAAGATTTGTAAATTGTAAATTATTTTCGAAAACCCACTTCTTATATTAATTAATAATATTAGTTTTCTATATAACAATCGCAATTCACTTTATTTCACAATATTCATAAAACAAAACATTTCCGTTTCAAATTTGTTTTTTTTTCTTTCGCCTGTCGCTTGCGCCGTCCCAACGCAATAAGCCAAGCACGCGATATCATAAGTATTTGTACTGAGTTAGGTATTTTAATAAACAAGCGAGTTGTAAACCGGGTTTGATATGCGATCGATACGAGAAACAACATGGCATTTCCCGTCGGTACTATTTTATTACGTACTCTGCGAACCGCCCTCGATTTTACGACTTACGTAAAACCCTCCCGTTTCACGCAATTAAAACGTATTTATGCAATTCTTTATGTAGTCTTTATGGATATACATTTTACGCGTCTCTGGCACACCTCTTTCGCTATATCTAGACGAATATGGGTACTTCTTACATCGCCATTCTTTAGTATATCATTAATCTGATCGATATAGTTCTTGAATGAATTCTACTGACACTGACACATAGTTTTGCAATAAAACACCACCATTTACACCATTTTTAAAACACCATTTACAGTTGTATTGTTTCAAGTTATAACTTATCACATTTGTGACATAAGTACGTTAGTGAAAAGTAAACAACTATTTTTTAAAAAGACGTAAAGTGCTGTAACGTTTGCTTACAAGTATTTGCTTTAAGGAACTCGGAATCTTTCCTCCACTACAAGGAACTGCACTTTGAGCGACGACGCGTTTATTTCGAAACAGGTAATCTTAAAGGCCGTCTAAACATAAAATTTGCAGTGTTTTCTTTTCAAGATTTCGTTCGAAATTTACAAAACATTTTGCATATTTTATGAAGGATCTCCAATTTAACTTTAGTCGTCAAATATTAATTCTTATAGACAAGGAGAATAAATTATTGCTGACAGCAGACAACAATTTATATACACGGATGTAGCTACAACTTTGGTAAAGGGTGGGAGGTCCGTTTGGTAAGGGGGGGGGGAGTGATTGTGCCATATCTCATATTCACTCAGAAATATTGTGTCTTTATTCTCGGTTTCTACAATCGGCGCGATGAATGTCATTTTATTTCTGTTGGACAAGTAAAATGGCTATGAATCGGGGGTCCAGACCCCCTGGACCCCTACCTTATATACGTCCATGTCTATATATATAATGTTGAAGAGTTTGTTTATTTGACCGTACTTGAATCCGGTTTAATTAATTCATTTTGCATATGAAAGCGCAATCAAAAAGTAAAGATGGTCTATTTAGCATCCCCTTATCACCCTAAGGAGCCGAGTATGAAGAAAACCGGCAGATATTATAAAATTTCGCATCAAATAGGTTTTGCTTCAAACAGGCACTTAGATAAATAATTTTTATCTTCGTCTTTTTTCGACGCTACCATCTTATTTCGTAATAAAAACTGGTAACACTGGCTTATA
>DWMW01000102.1:0-12081 GCA_018246335.1 Papilio thoas cinyras
AAATTGAGAAATTTATCGACATTTACAACTAGAAGTAGCGTCGTATGGAAGTGAGCCAGAAGCGAACATACAGAAGTGATTTGTGCTTAAACGCTATGTCCAGCGACAGTCAGCTAAAGCTCGATCTATTGTAACGTTTAAAAACCAGAAAGAATTCCTTTTAACAGACGAATAATAAAAACTATTTCTATTCATACTAGTACGTTATAGTACTATGATATCGAATAAACGAAATTTTTTTATTATCGTTTGTACATACAAATAAAATACAATTAAACAATATACAATCATGTTTTAACGTATAATTAAGTATTTTTAAAATCAAATTTCAACTCATTTGTAAAATGCTGAAATAGATCTGTAAGAGTTAACATTTGAAGATAAAACCTACCTCATATTTCTTCTTATAATTGTAATTTTATTTCATATTTTATTTACGTCATATCAAATTTCGCTAGACTTCAGTGCGACCATTGGCCGTAAACAAAAGCCGGCAGTAATTATATTAAAAACTCGACGGAGGGATGACGTGATGTTTCGGGACAAGGGTACCTGCGCATTAATCATTTTTAGCCAACGTTATCACACATATAACCAGCGCTCGCTCGTCATATCGCCAGACCCGTTTATTCCAGGCTATCTGGATTAGAATCTTTTAAAACTTACAATTATGTACTTCAAAACCGTGTTGTTTATACAGCTTATATTATACATATATTGAGTTAAACACGTGTAGAAGTAGATAAAGAATTCAAATGTTTAATTCCCTTGAATAAGAAAAAAAACTAAAACTATTTGAAGTCCATTGTGATTACATTATTTCCGTGTCCATGTAAATATTTGATATAATTTCTTTATATGATATTTAATTATTTATATTATGTTAAATTTGCTATGCAATGGCGTCAGTACATATCATCATATTTTTTTAAATCTGTGTACAAAGTATAAATTCTGTTTACAATGTTCATGATACTTCCTCACCAGACAAAAAGGCTGTGAACACGTCAAAGGCAAAGATAGTAATATCGAATTATTAAATAAGTAATTAGCAAATGGCTCCAAAAGTTAAGCAACGATTAACTGTGACAACACGAGTTCATTTACTCAAAGACGATAAGTAAATGCAACGAGTTTTGCGGCTGAATTTCACAGGAAATCGTGATGTTTGAACATTGAAAATTAATTTCCGTTCATTAGATGCAGAATGAACTCTGTTTGTTTTCTAAACTTCATACCAGACCTGTGTGTGCTTACACGAGGATACTAAAACTAAGTTAATATTCATTCTTTAAATATTATTCGAAAACTTTTAGATAATGGTGTGGAATGATTTAATTTGTGAAATTTCTCTAGCCCTGTGAGTTACCTTACGTCTACAACATTAACCAGTTGCATGTAATAATATTGTTTTTGTTTTTCAAAATAATTTTATCCCTAATATTTGTATGACAAGTTTTGAATCATATTTATGTAGTAAGTACCAACAACACGTAATACGTTGGTTCTACCAACTGCATCGACCACGACGTCAGCTGTTAATATGAAAAGTTTCGCGTGACATTAATATGCAAATACGACATTCGTGCCGACGATTTAATCCGATTCCCGCGTTGAAACAAAATAAAATAAAATAATTTACAACATTCTATTTATTTTTAATTAATTTTATGTTAAATTTTATATCAATATATGGAAACAAATTAAAAAAAATAAAGACTAAATGGTTGAACAACTTTCACAACGGTCGAATTGGTCCAATCTATATACGTAGTTTAAACAATTATGCAAAATAAAGCAACGTTCCACGTTTTAACTGTTGAATGGGTTTCAATTTTAATAGCATTTATCTTGTACGTTACTGGAGTCGACTCTTTTATCATATAGTTAGGTTTGATACTCAAGTGACTAGTGCTTTAAACGTATCTTACGTTTTTAAATCATTTCTTTACAATATTTATCTTTATCTAGTTTTATAGAGTACTAAATAGATTTCAAAATACTATCTCGTGTTTGATTGATGAGACTAGACTGCATAAATATTTTTCCTGTCGCCTATTTTTTATTAAATAGTTATGTACTGTTAAATACATTGTAACGTTAAACTATTATTATCATTTATTTTGTAAAGTCTTAACAATTTAGTAATACGTCGCTCGCCAATTCCCGATCGTTATCCAACGCCTGACTCATGCGACACTACTCAACGTTTGTTTCACGTACCATAGATTTCAAACAGAGCGGAGCCCGTTGCAATAATAATTTAATACCGGCGCCATCTTGGGAATTGTATAGTCGCTGCATAAACAGTAATACCACTTGTACGCTAAAGTATAATTAAGAATTAGTATGAAACCGTGACAGAGATTATATGAAAATAGATGTATTGTTATACTAGAAAGTGGCAAACGAGTAAGCCGCCCTCTCAATGTTAATTGACCACTGTCCAAAGACATCTGCAACAACTATAAGAGTCAAGGATGCGTTGCCTACCTTTGGAGGACAGAGAAAGGAATCGACAGAAAAAAATTGTGTACGAACTTATTATCATACATTGAAATGTAAAGATTTCATAGGTAAGTAAGAATGTAATCGCCCTTGTTCACGTCAACATTGAATTAAATATACATTTAATCTGTTAACCTCATACTAAGCCAAGACAGAACATCTAAAAGATTCTTTATCCCGGCTTATAAGCAGTTTGTTTCAAGGAAATTCAAAGAGTGTATTTTACATTTCTCATAACTTTGTCTGCCTATCATGAAACAAGATTAGAATTCTTCTAAAAGTTTTCTCTCTGAATATCCAAAATGAATGAAATATGTTCTACTACGATTTTTATAAATATCAAGTTGAGTTTGATAACTATTTTTATTACACCGTCGAATTTCAAAAAAAGTTTACCTGCATAAATGGCGTCAAATTGGCAAATTGGACTTCCTCTTTCCTAACAAATCCAATAACATGGACGCGGCTCGGTAGGGAGGTTTGATTAAAAACAACTTCAATTTCTCTTCACGCCTCCGTACCTAAAGAAACACCTGTGCTAATATAAATGGAGCGGATAGCTATTTTACACAAATAATAGATTTCAGACCGTACTCTATATAAATACTAATATAGCTACGAATATAACTCAGTAACAGGTACAGAATTTATAACCATTGATTTCTTCAAATTTCGCTTCAAAATAGCTAGAGACGTATGGAATAAGAAGAATGTTACTGCAATCCTCTACAACAATGTTGTGATTCTATATTGGAGACGTGCTGAAAATAAATTGAGTCTTTCTATAGCAAAATAAAAGCACGAACTTCTCCGGTACGTCATTATACGAAGACATAAACTATTTTACGATCATAGAATGTTTTGTCAAAGACAAGAGTTCACTATTGTTTAAATCAAGGGGTTGACAAAGGTATCCTTTTTTAGACCATTTATTTGTTAAAATATCTAACTAATTTTACAACTACACTGTCGTTTCAAAATAAAGATGGGACAGCAATAATTAATTATAACCGCATTTTCATTGTCTTACCATTTATTTTATCTCTGTAAGAAAATAAAAATAACATTACGATAATTAACGAAACAGAGATGAAATTGTAATTTTCATGAAACATCCGGCCACATTGCCTACAGAGCACGCTTACGTACGTGACGAAAAAGATAAACAAAACAATGAACAACTTAATGGTTACTATTAACCACTAGATGTGGCAATAAAAATATTTCACCTGTCTCTTCCCATATCAGCAGGAGCCGAGCGGCGGTCACGCAATGCCGTGTCTGGAGAGACCATTAGTACTAATTTCGTTGAAACCAGTACCAATTTACGAGTATGCTGTACATTACATGATTATTATCATCTGGTAATGTAATATTAGGGATATCCCGGTTATGATAAGCCATAATATTCTTTATAATGATTCTTACGTACACGAATACCTAACCATCACGGCAGATTCCGGTTTAATTTTTCTACATAAAGATGTATTTAAACATTTCCGCCTCTTCAAAAATTTGAAATAATATAATGTTTCCCTTCACAAATCGAAATTCTCGCAAACATTCTTTTCGAAGTATCCAATTTTCTACAGTCTGAAACGGTTTTCAACATAATTTATTCAAATGCAATATTCACGTAAGAACGTATGTTTAGTACACAGTTGTATTACGAGGCGAAATCTGACAGGTGAAAGAAGTCAGACCACAATGGGTACGCCATCCTTATCGCTAAAAGGAAAATAAAATCCTCCTTTTTCAATTATTCGAGCAAGTCACTCTGAGATTTCGGTTTTCTTTTAATATGTTAAGTGCAATGTATTAAATCGTATGCACTCCGCTTAACATGTTTTATTTGAAACCGAATAAATATTCTAGAGGAATAAAACTTTATAGTTACATTCCCTTTTGTATGTTTTTGTTACATAATATCCTAGTATTTTGTAGCAGAAATTGACTTGAAACCATATTTTATATTTCTGCCTATCCAAATAAACAATTGCAACTTGATTTCTATTACTTAAACGTATAGTCCAGTGGTCGTTCAGAAAAGCGCAATACCTATTTCCTGCTATCGTTCAAATAGGTGCTTACATAAATCCTGAAGAGTATCAACACAATAGCTCGACCAGTTTATGTATCATTTTACTACAACCTTTGTTAGACTTACATATCAAAGGTTAGGATTTATTGCAACGGATCACGAAAGCATTTTCTTTAAAAATAACTTCCACATTTTCCGTCGCTACAATGTCACAGGCTGGTGCAAGTATTTCGATGGCGTGGCACGGAATGATATCGTCGGTTCTGAAAAATCTGGGACTTATATTTTATAAAGTCTTATTGTGTGCTAAAGTTGTACAACGTATTTCAAAAGGCTGAAAGCAAGAGACATACGTAAAGTCTATTTTGTTATCTTTAGTGCCATGAAAGGAATGTACTTTTTATTACACTCGTGCGAAATCTGAATGTAGTGCCTTAATGAATACAGATGTTTGAACGTGATATCTTAAAAGTGTTGGAGTGAGACAGGTTTTGAACAAAATAGAGCCTTTAATTAATTTACTTAACTTATTTTCTTAACAATTTCTGTGAATATAATACTAGAAGATGCGTTATATTATTTTTATCAACGCTTTAACTACCTGGATAAAGGACACCAGGATTGACTTATAAATCTTTAAACCATTTAGTTACTTGCACCGTAATGTCCATTATCGTATTACGTAATAAATCTTTTGTACGTGTACCAAACGCTTTATGGACAAAAAAGATAAGGGAAACGTGTGTTCTACTAAACACTGTTATTTACATATTCACTTGTCATGTTTTATTACTGTACCTTAGAGAAAATACGATGAAAATAAGTGATGCGATTTCATCAATATTTATGTTCCGCGCGTGCTCTAAATTTATCTTAATAATTAATGACGTGTGAATGAACAATATAATAATATGGATACAAGAAATACGAAACATGTCGTAGAAATACACGATGGTTTCAAACATTATCGACGAAAATTATTTATTATTCTCGTCATAATTCTATATTGTATAAAATCATATGCAACGCAAACATTTAATCATTTAATTAAACCACTAATTAAATGTAAAGAAGTAGAAATGTAAATTTACCACTCTTTCAATCTATGCCTGGGGCCTCTAGGGCGCTAAAAATTCTACCGATAATATGCTAATTCAAACACTGCGATAACCGTTTACCGACTCTGATTTCAAATAACGTGGAATAATTGTTTAATTAGTGATTCTGGACCGTTGATAATTTTAAAAGTCAATTCTTCTTTTCTCCATCTACTTTATATTAGCCTGACACAAATTGTAACAGACTGATGTCAAAGAGAATGTGTTGATGGTTATACTTTGCCCACGAATATGTTTGTGAAGACGATAAAACTTTATTGTTAAATTGCATACATTTTCACTTCAAAGTAGCTGAAAATTATTGTATATCTGTGATTAACTTTGTTGAGTATTTTTCACAACTACTGAAGTTGGATTAAATCCGTTGAGGTTATATTACCGTATTTCAAATTCAGTTCACGACTATTTTCTCTAGTCTTTTAGTAAGACAATTTATTGAACAATTATCTATGTTCTTTTCACTCATTCATTCACACCGTCACACTCCATTAAACACAGAAAACTTCCACGCTTATAAACAAGTGTATTTTTAAACATTGTACTAGAAGGACCCCAAAGCGTTTTCTTTTGATGAAACGCGCAATGTTCTTCGCAATTTTACATTATATCTGAAGCGTTTTTCTAGTCTTGTTGGGCTTTCTTTGTATGCTCATTCTACCAAGTATAACAAGGGAAAAGGGGAGCGCACCACTCGTCGTGCGAAAATGTTATTCTATTTACACTTGCTACCTTATGGTAATTCTCCGATTTACTCATGACCATCGACAAACACGTTTTTGTAGAGATTTCCTTGATTTAATTTACATTTAAGTTACGTACAAAAACAACCTGAGATTAAATATTTTATATACTTTAAAATAGTCTACGACATTTATAGTTTAATAACTTGTTTTATGGGATGCACTTTAGGGAGTGCGAGCAGGGATTAGTTTATCTATACTCCCAACCCCAGTGTTACGGGTAAATATTTTTTCGTTTTAAATATGACTTATGTTACGCCTTCCAAAAAAACACAATTCCTCCTAGGACATCCCCTACTAACACAACCACGCAATATAATATATTACAAAATATAAATCTATGTTACTAAAGTGAGTATGCGATTTAATGTTTTCAATTTAAAAAATATTTATACATTAAGCGACACTTAACTTAAACTATTACACCATTTCGTATCAAATGTACGGTGAAAAAGGCAACGCAATGCGAAGAATTACTTTTCACGGATCGGCTAGCTTGCCGCCACTGCTCAGGGTAGCTGAAGAGAGGTGAGGGGATATGTTACACAGAAATGAATTGTTTTCGGTTTAGCGTGCGGCAACATTACGTTATTGCGTAACTTTGTGGCTTTTTAACTGTGTTTAAAGGATTCCGGTCCAGCGAGCTTAGTACGGTCCCTGTCGTATCAAACAATAACAATCGCTCGAAACAATTCCTCTGTATTTGTACACGAGTTTCTTTTTACGATGTTATTCATGACGTGGATACAATCTGTTATTTTTATATCCCGGTTCTTTCATAACAGAAATAATACAAAGGAATCTATTTGTAATGATATACAAATATTGTTACAACTCCGCTGAACTGTGACTCAACATGACAAGTTAGAATAATAGCAAGAAGTATAGCTGGAGGCTTTGTAAAAGTAATTCAGGAATGTTTTGATTAGATTTAAACATAGTTATATGAAAAAAATCGATATATAACTTATTCGTGAAACAAAACGTAGCAAATAAATTGCTAACTTGATCCATTAACAATATTAACGAAGTATTTTAGAAATATATTTTTTCGTTTCTATATTATTCTACGTTAAGTTACATTTTATGTTATCTTTTTTTCAAAGAATAGACTGAAACATCATTTGGTATTCAGTGTATAGTCTAGGTATGATGAAGTTTTATACAACTTATTTTTAACTAATCATGTGGTACTTAAACATTTATCTAGACATATAACCTTAGTTAAGGTCAGTATAATTTTAGAAAAATCTTTAAATTCTTGATCTCAGTCAACCCACATTTTCAAGGTCTTAAATGTTTATTTATTTAAACTCTTTGTTAATTTATATTTGGACTTTAAGTAAATAAATTTACGAAATAAACTTATTGGAAGAAATATCTAAAAATCGTCCTCTTGATTTAATCACAGTCACTCGACTTCCAATCGTCGCTAACAACTGTGAGTGTACTTTAAGAAATGCAAACGATAAAAGAGATAGCAAAATATTAAAGACAATTTAATGGCCATTAGGTACATCATTTTCAATGTAACATTTTGTAACAGATTTAAGGGGAAACATTACCATTAATTTCCACCTTTTAATACCATTCAACCTTGTTTACAAAATTCATTTCATCAGATAACAGAAAAAGTAAATAGCAAAACAATTTAATTTCGGCGTTTTTCGCTACATAATTTTCTAAATATAGTGAAGTCAATTGGTCAAGTTCTAGAAACGTTGTTATTTTGTACCTTATATTATATTAAGAAAGGCGAGATAATAAGCGGCCATGTTCGCTTCAGGCTGTTAGTTGAGATGTGGATCCCTGTCCACTTTTATCTTATTAACTAGGCGTAATATTGCCACGCATACGAATTTATTCATTGTTTTGTTTTTTCTACACATCTTTTTATTAAATTTCATTCAATATCAGCGCGTAGTTCGGAGTTCGTGCTCGATATGGCGATGAGACCTATCATCAAGGGACGGACAAAACACACGGCGAAATGTGGGTGCACCAGTACCTCTGCCTACACCTTTGGCGAATACAAGCGTCGAGTGTATTTTTTTTAAATTAAATTAAGATTTGATAAGTTACTACAATACTACAAATATCATGTAGAAAACAATTTTAATTAAATAAAACGTTCCTTTCAAATTACATAAAATGTTCATATTGTTCTCAAGCGCTAAATTCTATTGCAGGACTTGGGTTCGATTCTCACAGAATCCTGTAAAATTGTAAGTTTTGTCGAGCCTAATTAATTCATACGGCATGAACGAGTTGATTAAGTAATCAAGATTTTTTTTAAAGATATTGAACTCACAAAATTTATTTATAGCAACGTATACGTACCTTTGTCCAAATTGAATGTAATGAACGTTTTAAAGGCGTTCGGGGGAAAATATTAGCTTTTTCACGCGTGACTTAGGGAATTCACCGCCCTATATATAAAATGAGGTCTTCAGAATTTCCACCGTGTTAAAAGAAATTTAAAATTTTTCCTTCACCTTCCTTATTAATACTTCCCTTAATGAAATGGTATATATGTTTATGCAAGTAATATAAGGAAATCTTAGTTTAAATCACATTATCTAAATTAATTCATAACTTTCTTAAAAAATCAAATAACAACAGGAAAAAGAAACATTAAAAGCTTCTTAAATATATGATCGTAATACTATTTTGATAATTCTTAAAAAAATATATCTCATGCCTGTGTGCCTCTAAGAAGTAGACAGACGTGCAACTAGTGCCGCCCACATTTCGCTATATATGTTTTCCATCCCATAATATGATAAGGGATGAGCCTATCGCCATACATGGCACAAATTTAAAACTCCGGTCTGATATTAAGTTGAAAAAACCGAATATCATTTTTCCCGAATTATTCTTAAAGAACAGTTATTATTATTTAAAACAATGTCTAAATCTGCGAAGATTTATTTTTTATTAAATGAGAACATCTTAAGAAGAGAATTCTCTCCATAACACTTTACTTTGACTCGAAAGAACGAACCAATTACTATTATCGAAGTGTTGTTCTTATAAAAACATATTTACAATTCTTTTTATCCTGGACTTTAAATTGATTTAGCTGTACAAAGAAACAAACGAACTTATCATAAAAACGTTCAAGGAATTTTTTTTATTGGATTTTACAAAAAAAGGGAAAGAAATTAATAATGTTTTATATAGTTTTTGGTATACCTTAAAATGTACTCACCGACCGCCCAGTCAATAGTAAGATTGAAAAGAAATAATATTTGTTAATTATTATTACATTATAGTAGTGTCAATTGCATAAAAAAGCTTTAGTAAACGAGTATGAAAATAAATTATTTGTTACGTGTTATGAAAGGAAGATAACTTACGCCTGTTATAGTAGGAATAGTATAAGCATCGAAACGAATACATAAAACTGAAGAGTTGAACAGAGTGGAACTAAGGTTTTATTTCCCTTTACGTCGTCGCTCTACAAAGTTTGTTAAGCACATTTTAGCTGAGTTAAATTCACAATTGAAGCGACCGTCTCCAAATCGCTTTTGTACCTTAATTTTATTAGTGATCAGACTGCAGAAATCGAATTACTTTTTTAATTTATTAGGGAACTATTAATGTTAAGAAGGATGTTTTACGTCGGTATGTAGGTGTACGAGTTTAAATGATTAAAAATGACTTTCGATTGTCATCTTACCAGGAGCACAATAAGAATTTTTGCTTTAATTTTATGGTGCAAGTCTTATAATTCTTTGTTCCTTACAGGTAACAATTTAAATACAAGTAACAGTATTAAAATACTTAAAGTGTTACCACTTTACTTAGTCGTAAGTCCAACAAATGGAAAACAAATGTTCAAATTTGATTTTAGAATTAAATGATTCGAGATAAGTGTTTAAACAGCCATAAAACTTTGAAAGAGCAATAAAATTCGCCATTGTCTTATTCTATGCACAGATTCTTGTAATGGACCATAAAGTTTGTATTCTATTACAATTTACAGCAAGGGCTAATGCAATGAAAAAAATACCCTTACTTTTATATAAAACGGTTAAAACGCAGCTGGGTATTTTAATTTTTGTTATCTAATATTCCTCGCTTCGGGCTTAACTTAATACTGATTGCAGTTATATTTTATTTCAATTTTATTACTATACATTATCTAATACTTGTGAAATTAATTACACGATTTAATAAAATAATTTTATTCCTGACTTTTAATAGTGTGAAGATAAAAATTATATTATTACATTATATAAACAAAAACCCGGGGCAATGATGAAACTAAAATGCTGTCAACACTGTTCAAATTCAATCAAACCGGAATTCTTGTGATACGATATTAGCCTCACCTTAAGTCGGTGTTGAACAATAGAGTCGGTCTCAAAGCACCTAACTCGAACCTTAAGTAACTTACGTGACGACGTACTTCCAATACAGGTAGTGTAGACAGAATTTAATTAATTTCAAACTGTTAAGACTTCAGAGACACAAAAACAGAAGTTTAAAATTCTAAATATATCTCTAGACAATCGCTTTAAAAAATCTTGAAGAGTTTAATTAAAATCCACGAACTATTTCTTTTTCTCATTCCCAACTGTGAAAGTTACGAAGAATTGCTAACTCAAGAGTATCATCTCGGATTCGTATCTTTTATCCAGAACCGCAATTAAATCTCAAGATAAAAAAATGTTTTATTTAAAAATATTCCTACAGTCTTAATTTACCTGTTTAAAACCTATTAATAAAATATATACGAAATTAATTTGTGTATTTTAACGAATATAATGACATATATTATTTTATCGAGAAAATAAGAACAAACTAATTTTATGTAAAAATTAAATTCCTTTCAAAGTAAAGGTCAGAATTACTAATTACCTCTTTGTTCAGGAGAGCTTAATACAGAATTTTCCTCATGTTACGTTCCCCGTGGGTATCAAATAGGTCAGCTATGGAATTGAAAGGCAGTTTCATCCTATTTACGCTCGCCATAAAATATTTATAAGCATTCTTGTGGGCGTAAAAGCTTTCTTTATAAGGATGACGGATAGACATATTTGAGATTGAGTTTTAGTAATTATACTGTTTTCATAAAAATTACATTAATAAAGTAATTAAACGGCAATTGTCTTAATGTTAAACTAATAAAAAAAATATTCGAATCATAATTATGTACTCCCTATATTTTCCATGATTTTTACTTACACGTCAATAATGTACTTTTGTCCAATACAAGTATTAAAGATAGTCTGCGCGCGTTGCTACACCTAAACTCGTAATTTCAATTTAAATCAGTGAATATACTATGAAATTCTTCAGAATTACAGTGGCGCCATCTATCGAAAAAACCTTCGTAGGCACATGCACAACAACTTTGATAAAAATAATTACATGATTAAAGTCATAGTTTACAATTCTATAAAGGACATGCAAAAATTCATTTTTACATTTCAAGATATTTAAAAATATTTCCAGGAATCAACCGTAACTATTTTAAAACTGGCAATCCTCGCAAAAAGAAAGCTTCTGTTGTTATTACATTTTACGTAATCTCGTATAGCTTATTTTCCCTTCAGTCGCAGAGGGCAATTTCATCGCATAGGGGCGAAGCCAGGCAGTCGCAGGTAAACACGAATTAGAAGTGCGAGGATATATACAAAAAAATCATTCTGTTTACATTCAATTT
>DWMW01000103.1:0-12076 GCA_018246335.1 Papilio thoas cinyras
GATTGGGGGCGAGCCTATCGCCATATCGGGCACAAATTCCAAACTCCGGGCTGATATCAAGTTGAAAAAACCCAATACCACTTTTTTTCCCGACCCGGGAATCGAACCCGGGACCCCAGATTGCAGCGGTACCGTACACGTAATACGTGATAGAAAAATTTATAAATTGCTTTTTAGTAGTAGCAGTGTATTTTTCTAAAATTTCTATTTATTATTATATATATTCAATGTCCTAAATACCTTCAGCCTTTCTAAGTATGTTATGTACTTGCCACCAATCCTTGGGTTTTTTCAACTTGGTATCAGCGCGGAGTTTGAAATTTTCCCCGATATGGCGGGTAGGCTCGCCCCATGTCACATTATGGGAGGGCAAAACACATGGAAGACGAAATGTGGGTGGCACTAGTTGCTCCGCTGCCTACCTCTTCGGGGAATAAAGGCTTGAGATATTGTAAGATAGCATCCACTACACCCTTATAGATTTCACAAAATCTTTACACAATATTTTACAGCCCTTATTGGGTTCCCATGTGGATCTTTAAAACCAACTAGGAAAGTCTAAACCATTAAATTCTAAGAGGTACGGATAAGCAATTTCTGGCAGCTAAGAGTTACGAAGTCTAATGAGACGACGCAGGGGACAGCATTTCAAATTATACAAGATAAATTCATCGTTTACTTAAATATTGTTTTAAAAATGTCAAAGAGTTTTGCGAGATTTAACGTGACACTAAAGGCTTTTAAAACGTTTTGTAAACTAGCGTACATAATTACATTTTTAATATTAAACGTTACAGTTAGTCACCCTACAATAGTAGCGATAATGTTATGAACTACGTCGAATATAAAATGCTAGCATATCAGAACACTTCTTTTGAAATCACGGGGCAACAATAACAGGTACACTAGATAAAATTATCTGTAATGACTTAGTTCTAAGTATTAGAACGGATGTCGGATTCAATGTTTATAAATCGTGAGATGGTTTCTGCGAACTATTGTTTGAACGTCGTTATCAGCTTTAATATTTTTGAACTTATCGATTAGTATAAACATTACTATGGCGTCGTTGCATAACGTTGCATTTCGTTTGATACGATCCTAGCACACCTCTTTCGTTTCTTCACCCATAAATAGACGCATACAGAGATGATAGACATACATCGAGTCAAGTGTGCTTATAAAACTTATTTTAATTTTCCAATTGTTTAACATCATTATTGATTTATTTACGTTTAATTTATGTTCTCACCTAGCAATGAGAATACCTTCCTGTGTTTTTAGATAGTTAAACTTAGAAAGGTATCTACTATCTAGCAATATTATGTTTTCATTGTTTTTAGAAAAATGTAGTAAGTTTTCTGTAGAGGCTTTCTAATAATCCTGTCCCTAAATAGATTGAATATTCATTTAATTCTCCTACCACTCCTTGTTATATATACTTTGTTACTTTGATATAAAGTACCTTGTTATGCGGCAGCTTTTATTTAAATAATAACATTACTAAGACCCGGCCTCGTGTGTGATAGCGAGCATTTCTAAACAAATAAAAAATATGCTTATATTATACATTCCCTGCTTTGGTGGCGCAGTGGTATCATGCATTGCGTATACGGTACGGCTTCAACGCTGGGGTGTCGGGTTCGAATCTAAAGTAAGGCAAAAGTGATGTTTGAGTTTTCTACTCAATATCAGCCCAGTTTCGATTTTTTGCCCGATATGCGGATAGGCTCGCCACATATCACATTATGTGACGGAAAAACATACGGCGAAATTGCTTCACTAGTTGCATTTATGCCTACCCCTTCGATAGGCTGTATTATACATTTATATGTTTGATGCATAATACCTAATTATTGTGTAACAAATCATACATACAGAATGCAGAATACAATAACAAATCATACATGTAGAATAATGTAACTCTACACTTGCAGTGGAATTTCACTGCTCGGTCAGCATTTCAGTGCAGACCCGACTACATGGCGTCGCTTCTGCAAGCAAATTCGATACCTGACGTATTGTAACCACATTGCTGAAAGGATATTTTTTGAGAAACTTCTAGAAAAAATATATTAAATTTAAACGGGTGACTTTAAAACATGTTTGCTTTGTATTTATTATTGTAAATTGGTGCAAATTATCGAAGATAAAGTTTTATAATGTTTATTATTTTATTAATAGTGTCATATTGAAAAAAAAATTTTTTTCTTGTAAATACATAAAAAATAAAATAAAAATAAGACATAGATATAATATGATGGTGGATGTTATGTATAAATAAAAATAATTTTAAGCGGATTATTTATAGTTTTTGTTTCTCTACACTATTGAAGTATTGTAAGCAGAAATTAGGAAAATAGGTTTTTTTTATGATAGTGTTATAACCCGTCCTCTATACTGAAGACTGAAAAAGTATAATATGGTAACCCTACAAACACAAAAGTACGTTACACAAAAGCGCTGTCGTTGGTACACGGAATGACGACTCATTACGTCCCATCATTTGGTGTGCGATCGTCGTTGAGAGTGGTAAGTTGCATTCATTTTAATTTTAGTTGGGATTGAATACAGTTGTAAGTTTGTTATACATATTTTATTATTTATGTTATCTTAAAAAATACATAGCATTGATTTATAGTCATGAGCTTACTATAAATAATATAATTAATATAACTATTAATAATTACAATTCCTGTGTTTGTAGGCTTCAAAATGGTAATGAATATCAGGTCGGTTCTTGTGTTGGATCACGTGGGAGTTAATTGTATGCAGATTCTTGGTGCACATGGCTTCCAGGTCACCAAAAAATGGAGCCTCACTGAAGAAGAATTGATCGCAGAAATTCCTGTAAGTGATTACGTATTTTTTTTTAATCCTTAGATAATGTTTGTGTTATATCTCTTAGCTGTTGTTATACTGCCTCGATGGCGCATTAGCGAATTATGGCTGCATTGCGCTGAATTCTTGGGTTCGAATCCCGGGTTCTATAATAATGGATTTTTGTTTTTTTTTTTAACTCCATTGAAGCGATACGCCACCACGCCATCATGGAACCAAAAAACATACTATAACATGTGGAAGCACGATTTGCACCTTAGCCTATCTCTTCAAGGGAGCACATGCCTGTACTAGATGCCTCGAAGATAGATAGAAGAGATATGTTTTGTTATTTTTCAATATTCATAACAAAGTAGATACTTGGGTGTTCATATTTTATTACTGCCATTTAATATGATACATGGTAACCTACTTTGTATTGAACTATAGGCAAGTCATTGATTAATATCATATTTCATTGTTTATCATAAAATCTACGGTAACCTAATATTAAAATCTTATTTACTGATCGTATTTTTTTTTCAAAATATAGAACTACGATGCATTAATTGTGCAGTCCGTCACCAAAGTAACGGCGAGAGTTATTGAGGCGGCAAAAAATTTGAAGGTGATAGTATCCGCGGTAGGATACTATAATAACGTGGATTTATTTGCAGCAATGACACATAAATTAGGAGTTATCAAGTAAGTTTATCTTATGTCTTTCTTTTTGCCGATCGTTAAATACTTATCGCTTAGGGTCTTGGCTTCGAATCCCGAGTGGAGCCAAAGTGACATTTGGGTTTGCCATACTCAACATTAGTAGGGAGTTATAGGTTTGCCAACTGTCACAATATGGGACGAAAAACATACGGCGAAATATGGATGAACTAGTTGCACTTCTTGCTATCCTTACGGGTATATAGGTGAGGGGTTTGTTTTTATTTATTTCTTTTGTAATGGATGATTACGTGACTTGAAGTTATGTTTGTAGTTCTCCAAGAAGTTGCATTATAAGCGCCAGCGAGTACGGTTGTGGACTGGTGATGGCGATGGCAAGAAAGGTGCTCATCGCCTCGCGCATCAACTACATCGACGGTTGGCAGGGTTCTCATTACATGGGGTCCTTGATAAGTGGCAGTGTCGTTGCCTTCATCGGACTCGGTGAAATGGCCAGACAAATGGCTTTCCGTTTGAATGTGTTCGGAGTGAAAGTTAGTATATTTTATTTAGACTAAATCACTGGAACTTGATTTCTTTACTCGCTTTATTAAGATACATTTCGAAATATTCAGTGTTGTAGCGAAACTTTATTTTCAGTCCAGGTTTTATAAGTTTGCGGATTTAAAGTTAGTACTATAACGCTTGTAACGAATCTAAGACTATTCACACGTAAGTTGAACCTTACGAATATATTATTTAAAAAGAAATTACTTATCTTTAAACAGCTGGACCAATTACAATGAAATTTTACGTGCACTTAATCGTTTCTGGTACTTTCTAATAGATGATAGGTTATGATGTCGATGTGTCAACGGAGCAATGCCAGGAGTTCTTCGTAAAAAAGATGATATTGGAAGACATATGGCCTCGGGCGAATTACATTATTCTTTTTACTTCTCCTTATGGAGGGAGCCTTGGTATGTATTAGCGGTTAAATGTTACACAGCATTATAATAAGGGATAATAAATAAACGTGTTGAATTATTTTTAAGCTCACATTAACAGAGAGGTTCTAAGTAAATGCCGGAAAGGGGTAAAACTAATAATTATGGGAAACACCGGCCCTTACCAGGCGCAAGAAATTTATCATGGACTGGTAGCGGAGCAGGTATGCAGGATTTTTTTTTTATTTCCTTGTCTTATTTACTCATGATTTCTGTTATAGAAGAAAAGGGTTTTCTTGATTGTTCTTTTTGTTATAAGATAACACACCACACTGTCACTGTCAGGGATAGAAAGGGATAGCTTCTGTAACATATGGAAATAAGCAGGCTATTAATTAAAAGTGAACTCGTTACAGATTGGCGGTGCGGCGTTCGATATGTATGAAGAGGGTCGTGTAGAAGAACCTTTGAAAGTGGCTCTCGCCAATCATCCAAATGTAATAGTCACTGAACATCATGGTAAATTATTCTAATTATTGTATATTTTTGATTGAAAATATTTTTAAGGTTTTATTACATATCATATCATTGTTTATTTACAATAAATGATATGTAATTTAATGTATTTTTAATTTTATCTTAAAGCGCGAAGTTATTGTTTTATATCATTTCAATATGATACATGAAAATGTGCTCTAAGGTCGAGATCGCCGGGTTTCTAAATTTCTTTCAATATTTTTATTTATATTGTATATTTTACATGACAATATCACTGTTTGTTTACCATAACTTTTCGATTCACAGCTGTGCAGACCGACGAGAGTGTGGAGCGAGGTGGTCAAGAAGCAGCAGAGCAGCTGGTTAACTTATGCAAGCCTGGCACATACGAAACACCAATATCGGTGATAGTCCGCACTATTGGAATGTAAAAGAAGAACTGTCCTTTTATTGTATGAAACAAAGAACGTTTAGCTTCATATTTATCAATACTGTATTTCAAAAATTCTTTTATTAATAAAGTCTTTTTTAATCCTCATTACGTTTTTATTTTACCTTTTAAAAACTTCAAAAACTTGACCTAAAAATTTGTAGCTTCTCTGATTGTACAGATATTCATAGATGAATTCTATGAAAAAAAAAATGAAAAAATCTTTATTGTTTTGACACAATTATCATAACAACCAAACACAGACCACCTACTGCTCATTTATTCCTTATTTTATAGCAAAAAAAATACGTTTATTCCGCATTCATGTCTTCCCTTTTTCTGTGTTAATATGTCTATAATATATCTAATATAAGGCAATGAAATTCCGTAATAAAACGTAAATAATTTCAAGAGTTTCTTTGCTCGTATCGGCTTAAGGTGTTACTGAGTTTGTGATTGTTTCACGGGCTTGTAAGCTTTAGCGTTACTAGTGGTGTTTGAATTTAGAATACTCTATAGTGTAGTGCCCAGTCTGCGCGAAATGGAAATTCAATAATTTAAATAGGTAACAGTCAGTACTTACATTGTACTAGTTTAGAGTATAGGAAGCATGATTTTAGTATTTTATTATATTTCTTTTATACACAATTTAACAAAAAGTTTTGTGAACTCGTACCAGTTGATTCAGGCCTAGAAACTAAGAAAATATCATTCAGTATCTGAATAACATTTTAAGTGCATAATGTAACACTTTAATATTTACGAACGCGACCAGAATATTAATGGACTAAAAAAAACTGGGGGTTAATCCATCTATAGAATACGAAATAAAGCGTTAATTTTGTAACGATGGATCGCGCGTGAGTGCGGTGGAAATATACTACACGCTGAAAATTGTGTACTATAACATTTATTTAGTAATTAAAGAGACATTTATACTTTACACACTCGCTCCTGTTCCCCGAAGCCAGAGTTACTACTAGCGCACCTTTTTATCGCCGTATGTATTCCCACGTCTACGATGAGAAAAGGCACGATCGTTTTGTCATATCGATTCCAAATTTCAGACTCGTAAATATATTCAAAATTAGGCAATGTTATTACAATACCGTTGCAAAAGCAGATTTAAATAGCTTAGATCAATGGTACCAGTTAATTTGAATGAACGTGAACACACAAAAAGTGTTTTCAGATCAACCGCTTACAGAGTGAACGGGGAATTTGTTTAAGATGTTGAAGGGATGAAAGATTTTGGGGTCTTCTTAAATAGCAAGCTCACGTTTGTTCCTCATGAAGAGGCGACAGTAAACATACGAATAGAATCTTGTGTTTTGTTATCCGAAATGTCCGAAAGTTTAATAGAATATTGTTCCTTGGTTTGGCGTCCACATTATGCGATACGGTAAAATGTGAATACACAAGGTGAACCTCTACCTACACCTTCGGAGAATACAAGCTTGAAGTATCTTTTAAAAGCGAAATTCGGTCAAAACTAAAAATAATTTATTTTGATTGACAATTGTTCTATTTTTTCAATTTATAACACGTTAAAATAATTTGTAACGCCATAAACGGATAGCCTTTGTCATAATATTGCACGCCCGATTGGGTAACTGTAACCTCATGTACACAGTTTGCAATAAATGAATTTATTTACTTATTTACCAAAACTTGAATATGATACTGTTGTAGTTGAATAAAAATGACCGCTCACTGAGAACGTTAATATTATGATAATGTCAACGCTTCATTTCAGTAGAAGTTATATGCTGAGCTAGCGTTTCACGTAGGTAAAAGGTAAGACAATGAAAAAAAATAGGATGACCATACATTATATTTACCTAATATTCCCCTAAAAATTGTTTGGTTGTTTCGTTAAAACATAAGAACCAATATTGATTAAAATAGCATGTTCTAACTAATAAAAGTAAGGTCTCTTAATAAATTTTGACAATTTATTAAGAGACCTTACTCTTAATAAATTTTGACAATTTATTAAGAGACCTTACTTTTAGAGGCTTTAAAGAGGCAGAGATGTAATTACACCCATAAATCGCCATATGTTTTGTTCTCCTATAATATGTTAAGAGCGAGCCTATGGCCTTATAGGCCATAAATTTCAAACTGAGGGCTGATATCAAGTTGAAAAGAACCCAATATCATTTTTCCCGACCCCGGATTCGAATCACTGAGCCACCGAGACAGTTATATTTTATAATACTATATTATACAACAATTAATAATACCATATAATAATATTATATTTTACTTGCGCATAATATTTATGTTATCAAAGCGTGGTCACCCTAAACCTACACACATACATTGTCTCGCGACACCTCTATGCGTTGAAACGATTAGTCTTGTGTTGACGAGCTTTGAAAGCTCATTGATATTTTTACTCCGCAGATTTATTCTTGTGAAGTTTTAAATTAATCATTTTTATTACTACTATTATAAATATAAAGTAATCATAGAATTTTTAATACAATTAACGAGAAGTTATTATTCATTCTTTGTAAATTTATATTTTTTTTAGTTAATAATGGTGCTAAATATTAAGAATGTTCTCATAGTGGATGAAGTCGGTGACGAATGTGAAAGAATTTTACGCTTAAATAATGTAGAAGTTAAAAAAATGGCAACTCTTTCTGAAACGCAGCTTATAGATGAGATTTTAGTAAGTATTGTTACTTTTTCTTTTCTTTTCTTTTTTCCTAATACGACTGCATGAATACTCAGTTTAGTTGAATAATCTAAGCATTCCAATGCAACCAGCAATGCCCCGCGGTTTCGCCCACCGCGTTTTTATTTTTTGCATCACCTTTGACTCCGGACACTTGACTTAGATAGTTATGTGATGTTAAATTTTCGTACTGATCTCTACTTTCGCAACATTTAATTGAATGTTATCATACAGAATTACGACGCAATCGTCGTGCGTTTCTCTACAAAAGTGACCCTGGACGCCATAATTGCGGGCAAAAATCTGAAAGTGATAGCATGCGCCGGTGTATACTTCGGGAATGTTGACCGACGTGCTGCTGAAAACTATGGAGTGGGTGTCATCAAGTAAGTGTTTTGAGATCGTGTTTTACATTAAACCGGTTATTACTAAAGATTATAATTATAACATTTAATTCCTTTTCATATTTACAATTAAGTAGGCCATATAATATTGTATATATTATGTAAGTAGCTCGTTGTTTCTATGCTTTCAAGCGCAAAGGTCAAAGAAGAAAGCGATGCTTGGACTCTCTCTGCAACGTTTAGGCTTTGGGATAATAATAATAAGCTCGATAATAGTGCAAGACAAACTCTTCGATAAAAGTTAGCAAGGTTAAAAGATAAATAAGAATATGCCACTTTATTGAAACCATTAAACCTGGCTTTTCTTGACAGATCATTCATAGACTTATAGATATTGCATATCTCACGCCTGTATTCCCCGAATAGGTAGGCAGAGGTTCAACTAGTGCCACTCATATTTCGCCGTGTGTTTTGCCGTCCCATTATATGACAGAGGGCGAGCCTATCGCCAGATAGACTTATAGATATTGATTGATTGGTATAGTTAATAATTGCTTCAAATTAACCTTTATAAAAGCTAATACGGCAGGGTTTATTAAATACCTTAAGTTTATTATGTATTAATGATTCCTTAGAAGTTTCCAAGTGTTTCTTTTTTATTTTAGTGCTCCTAAAGGTGATAAATTTAGTGTATGCGAATTCACATGCTGTTTAACGTTGGCATTGGCAAAACGCATGATAAAAGGTTGGAACGATTTCGTGCCCAATGTTTGGCATAAAAGTATATACAGAGGATCTGAACTGCATTGCCGAATAATAGGATTTATTGGATTCGGCGATGTGGCCAGGCAGGTTGCAAGGCGTTTGAAAATTTTTAACACGATTGTAAGTACTTTTGTTCTTAAACTACCGGTTTACATACATCCCAACACAAACATTTATGTGAAGAGGATAAGAAAAAATGCTTCTCGTATTTCACACTTTCGATAAAATGTAGAATACTTCTAGTCCGTGTAGTCGTTTGGCAGTTCATGGCATTTCATGTTAAAATATTATAAAAAAAAACATATACATGCGCCCCATGACGCGCTAGGTGGCGAGCCTCTTCCACCACCTAGCGCATCATGCTTCGCCCACAAATTTCAAGCTCCAGGCTGATATTGAGTAGAAAAAGGCCAAATATAATTTTTCACCACCCGAGGCATAGGAATAGGTATTCTTGCAATCAGTCATTCTTTATTGTAAATATAAAAATTAATAAAAGGAAAAGTTAAGTGGCTTTATTCAATCAAAATTAAATATTTAGAGAGAGAGAGAGAGAGAGAGAGAGAGAGAGAGAGAGAGAGGGAGAGGGAGCTGTTAATTCAAACAGATTTAAATTATTTTAAAATTGTTTTTATCAGTTAATGGCTTACGACCCGCGCTGTACAAAGGAGCTTGGCAGAGAATACTCAGCAACCTTGACGGAAATGAAAAATATCTGGCCCATCGCTGATTACATTATCTATATCTCGCCTCCTTTTGACTCTCTTTCTGGTAAGTATATGTATTATTATTTTAGTCCTACTTTATACATTGAAGTGCGACAAGGACGGGAAATATATTAATGTTGAGTTGTGTTGAATTAAATATATACATCTGTATGTAAATTCATCTCATAGAAATCTGTACTTCTATGTGATAAATACCTTGTAATGTTAACAAAATATTTTTTTTTAATATTCAGCTTATTTGTGAAACTATAAAGTGACGTAATTTTTCTTTTAAAGTTTATATCGACGCTGAAATGATCAGAGCGTTCAAGAAGGGCGTAAAACTAGTAATTGTTGGAGATGTCAACTGCGTTGACTTGAATGCAATGTGGGATGCCCTGAATATAGGACAGGTGAGTATTTAACGTAAATACAATGTACATTTATAATTGTGTTCTTTTTCTTTGATATAATTAAATAAATAGTTAAAGTTAAAAACTATTTTAGAATATGTCAAATTGACACAATAATAAAATTTTATGTCGCTAAATCGTGCTGGTTTGAAAATAACGCTGAACATACGGAAAGAACACGTTGCGGAATCGTGCTAACATGAAGGTAGTGTGTCTTAGACTTGGACGACGATGAAACTGAATATGTTTCAGTGTTCTATAATGTCGAGTCTGTTCATTCAAGAAGCAGATACTATCGCTTCTCGCTCTTTTAATGTACCGGTAGTAGTTTTTGTATCATGCCTTTATCATACCATCTTTTTAAAATACTTTTGATTAGTTATTCGTTATTAGTCTCCGTCACACACACAAGCAAAACACCGTGGTAAAGTAAACGACATTTAATTATGAATTTATTGACAGATCCGCAGTGTCGCGTTCGACTTATACGACGAAGATTTAAAACTATTAGAAAAACCAATCTTCCGACACCCAGAAGTAATTGCATCAATGCACCAGGGTAAGCATCAATCTCATAACGTAGATAGAAATATTCTAACTTACAATGTTAGAAAAACTTTAAAATGATGTCGTTGGGTCTTTATCGCTTTATATTAGGGTTGTTAAAAATTAAACATTTTCAATACGATAATTTATGACATTACATCTTACTAAAACGATTAAATACAATATAATTTCCCGACAGTACTTTATTTGTCAATAATATAATAATGACATCCGCAGGTGTACAAACTGAGGAAGCGGTGAACAACAGTGGTCGAGAAGCCGCGGAGCAGCTTGTGAATCTCTGCTGGCCAAATACTTATAACACTACGCAGTCTACAATAGTGAACTTTCCAAAAATTGCTTCACGTCGTTAAATTGTTAAACTAAGTAATGTATTCTCGATAAAATAAATATTGAAATTTTATTATTTTTTCTTTATATTAATCATGAAGGAGATAAACGTTCGATGATAAAAAAATTCACGTGATGTCCAGTGATCAAAACTATCTATAAACTCCTGCTACAATCACAAGAACTTTACCCGCCTTACGTTAGCCTATATAATACTGTTAATTAAATGGAAATGAAACAGATAAGAAATTTAGAAATCCGAGCTTAGGCCCAAGTTACTTCATGTGAGTCCCTATTTAATCAACCTGAAAGTTACACTTACATCCTTCTACATCCAAAAGAACTACTGTCATTTTCGATATGCTCACTTAAAATATTCACAGAGTAGAAAACGGGAAGTGAAACTTCTCTACAGAAATATTTTACTAATGTAACGTAAACATCCAAAAAGATTACATATAATAATCACTTATTTCGAACTTAGGATAACCGGTATCCGTAAAACTTAAGTCATTGAAATTTTCTTTATTATCGTGGTAAAAATGAAAGGGGCATTTAGTTTTTTAAATTCTAACACAGAACTAGGACTTTCTTTATTCCTTAGAAGGGAATTGGCTTAAATGGAAGTAGAATATATAAATATTGTTCTACTTTTTATTACATTGGTTCTTGTTCTTATTTTAGTCATAAAACTAATTAGTAAATGAATAACTGAGAACTAAAATCACGTTAATTTTGATAAGTAGGTTTGGTAAGAAACTTTGAACATCGGAGCTTGACGAGAGCAAGTTAAAATTGAAACTACTCATGACATTTGCAGGAAACTTAGATCTAGGTTGAATAAGAAAACTAAGATGAAACTAAGCACTACTGTTTATATATATAATAACTATATATATATATATATAT
>DWMW01000104.1:0-12063 GCA_018246335.1 Papilio thoas cinyras
AAGTAACGGCCCGAGCCGAGGCTCCCGAGGGAGCCCTCGAGCTTAGTTACTCATAAACGAGGTTCAGGCTAAGCGCCGTCCGCGCTCTGCCACCTCAAGCCCGGTGAGTCTGTAGTGGCCTCCTAAAGGCCAACAGTGGATCTTCAATCCAAAAAAAAAAAAAAAAAACTCGATGACATGTTCTACACTGTGTTTGCTACTCAAATTCATAGCGGACGAACGTGTAGTGCCGGAATATTCCGCGAGGATGTCGTGATATAATGTTGTTGATCGATGCTTCTGATTGTCGGTAAGTTGCTGTTACAAGCCGGTGCGCTTACTGCAAGACTTGTAATGTTATCGATCAATCGGCGGTTCTTCAAATCGACAACTAAGTTGTGATGCTTTAAAAAATCGGCTTCCAGGATTGGTTTGTTAACGGCTGCGACGATAAACTTCCTTTTATAAGGTCTTCGCATGTTTAGGTCTAGATCTGGTGTTTTTTCTCCGTACGTGGCTATTGGAGTGTTATTTGCGGCGTACAAGCTGAAGGGTAGAGGCTGTGCGTATCTTCCGTTTGTTTTTGGTATGACGCTAATATTCGTGCCAGAGTCTATCAAAAACGTAAGCCTTGTTTTCCTGTCCGTGACAAATAGGCGGTAAGATTTGTTTGAGACACTAGATTCCGCCGCATCCAGCGTATATTTTAGTTTTCCGCTGTTTTAGAGTTTTCATTCTTGAACGGGCACGGCGTGGTGCATCTTCTTGCTTCGATGCCGAATCGTCGGTGGTAGTAGCAGTACGGTTGTGCGTTCGGTGATGGTGATTCACCTCGCATGCGTGAGTTAGAGCGATATATACTTATATATATATTCTATATATTTCAGCGAGACAGGAAGTATGTCTCCCTCACTTGGCATCGTGGGGGTCATATTGTGTGATGGTAGTAACCAGCTACATGTACAATGATGATAAAAATCAGATGTACCTTAATATTCTTGACAAGCAGCAACACTTTTTACTAAATGTGAATACAACATTTTATATGATTCTAGGTCCATTAATAATTCCAACTCAAAGAAACTTTGGCTAGAAGTAACGTGCTTGACAACTATTCGTATTTATTTTATTATTCGAAAAGGTGTTAATTCTGTTACATTATCGCACTGTGTGAATATTATGCTTGGAAAACATTACAGTTTCCTCAATAAGTAGCCCGCTCCTGTAGTCCCCGAAGAGGTAGGCAGAGGTGTAAGTAGTCCACCCACTCTCTTCAATTTTTTTCTATTTCATCCCATGATGTCATAGGAGGGCGAACCTGTAGCCTCACAGTTCTTACAAGTTACTATATTAGAATAAGAAGGTTTTAGTTTAGGATATTATATCAAGCCGATAAAAATATTTTTCTGTCATCTGTCTATAATTTATACAATGATTAACGTAAACAGCTGGAATTATTATTGTTTTTATATCCTGTTGATGAATTGTGTGCAAAAAGTTGTAAATAAAAAGCCTCATACACAAGAACAACAGGCTATATGGCGACTAGAATGTGCACTAGGTGTTATATCTGAACCGGAATGTCCAGTAGATGGAGGCTGGTCCCCCTGGTCCGCGTGGTCAAACTGTCACGGAACATGCGATGACGTAGGATATCGTAAAAGGACTAGAGAATGCAACAATCCACCAACTTCCAAAGAAGGTATACCATGCAGTGGTCCTGATGAACAAATCGAGTCTTGTTATTTATTAAACTGTGCAGTGGATGATTTTCGAAAATGTTTGGACGGGGATTCCGTCAGAACCGATGCAATGCGCCAATTAGAAACCGTGCCAATAGTAATGGACCGATGTCTTCAAGTTGAATGTACATTTAATGACATTGAAATGATTCTATCTGATGACAATACATGGCAATTAAACCCTGAAATGATATGGAATGCTCTTCAATGTGTCAAACATAATGTAGGGTGTCCGGTAGCGGGAGAATGGGGTCCATGGGGAACGTGGTCATCATGCGGTGCACTTTGCGGAAAAGGTTTTCACTGGAGAATCAGGAGATGTGATACTCCCCCGCCATCTGACGATCGGTTAATATGTCTTGGAAATCCTCTTCAATTTGAAGACTGTGAAGGGGATCAATGTGCCATCGACGAGAGTTACACTGGTGATAATACTGGAGGCAATTGGAGTAAATGGGGAGAGTGGTCGGTGTGTTCAGAGAATTGTGGAATCGGAGTAAAACGTAGGAGAAGGGTTTGCATCGAGAAACAAAAACCACATATATCTGCTAGATGGGGTACACATTGTAGGGGTCAACATGCTCAAATGGAAGTTTGTAAAAACAAAGAATGCTTACTAAACGGTGGGTGGTCAGGATGGGGCATATGGGGGCCTTGTTCACAAACTTGTGGGGCAGGTAGACGTTTTAGAACTCGATCCTGCACTAGGCCAATGCCATCTGGAGGTTCAAATTGTATAGGTCCTAAATTTGAGGAAGGTCCTTGCCATCAGATGCCTTGCGATGTGTATCCACACATAGTTGCTTTATTCAATGGCGATTCATTCTTACAATACGACTTTCTGCAAAAACGGTCAACATTATTTCATTCATTTATTCGTTTCATGCCTCTTTCTCCTCACGGTTCGCTTATAAGACGTGGGGATATATCGCATCCCCTGATTAGACTTAGTCTCCAAAAATGGTATCTTTGTTTGGATGCTAGAGGAATGTCACCGTCATGCAGCCCTCTTCGTATCTGTTCGACGTTTGTTCTAGAGCCAGCCGCTTGGCACTCTGCAATGATCACAGTCAACAAAGAAAGTATTTCGCTTAGAATAAATGACGCCCAAATACCCATACATGGCATGTTCCCGTGTGACCCGGAGTTAACAGATGACATGACGTTTATTACAGTCGGAGAAAAATTTCACGGTGTCATCCAAGAGCTAATAGTCAATTTTATTCCGTTAGACATGCTGATCAATCGTAATCGGTTGACTAGGTCCGACTTCGTCCCCACGTCCGCTTCGAATATAGCTTATGAAAAAGCAAATATAGAGGAAGCTTTTCTTAACCTCGAAAACGATCAATACTTGAGGGTAGCTTGTTTCGACGATCAAAACGAATGGAATTTGCAATTAACCCTGAAACCTAAAAAAGACGTCGGAATTATACTATTCCTTCCAGGAGTCCAGGCTGACGATTGGCTTTGTATGGTTTTAACTAATACGAGATTGAAAATAAAGTTATCTTTATCTGGCTTCCGCTCTGAGACTACAAGCTCAACAGAATGTTTACCAGACCAATGGTTAGATATAGTGTTATCTAAACAAAGCGAAAGTGGGACGATTGAAACTATTATTAATGCGTCGGAACGGCTCCACGTCTTACTCACAATCGCAATTACTAACAAAAGGCATAGCATCCATCCATTTTTCTCTGTACGACCAAATCAAAACCTCTCTGTTTCTAAGCAAAATAATAGTTACTTTGTAAATGACACTACGTATGTTCTATGTCACGATGAATTTTTCATCGGGAATATACCGCTGGAATATAAAAATATAAACATTGAAGAACTAACATCTTATTCAGGAATAATAGCGTCTTTAAAAGTGAATAATAAATACATAGATCTCCATAGCTTTGGTGTTGAACGAATTAAAGATAATAAAATTCAGTTATCTTCTAGAACTTCAAGTATATCTGGTTTTTATTACGAAACCAGTTGGGGGATAAGCAACACTTTGAATCTGACATGTCTACATGCGAGAACAAAACGAGCACCTAATAAAGCCTGGTGGTTTTATTTGGATAATGCTATTAATAGTATTTTAGAAAAAAATACAGCGAAAGCTGTCGATGACGGTAAGGTGCTAAGACTAATTGCTACGTCTCAAAACTACCACCGGGGTTTTTATACTTGCCGTGCACATACAAAGAAACGGACATGCAATATTGTGACATACGGTGTTATAGGCGAACTACAATACAAGCTGGCTGAGCCAGACGCTACCACAATATTAGCTATATTTACAACCATATTATTGGTTATTGCGACGTTGGCTTGGTTGATTATGGAAGGTATAAATGATTTGCGTAATGGGTACGGTTTCTTTCGAGATGCTCATTTGTCACCGGAAGAAGAAGCTGCGGCAGTTTGTAATTACATAGACCAAAATCTTCATTTGTATGGATCAAGGAGCGCAGCTGATATAGCTAAAGCCAGGGCCAGGAGAAAAGGTAAATATTTAGGTGGCCGATCGAGCTATGCGGCGCAAGAGCCTCAAGGCAGAATACAAATTGAGAAAAATCTATCGAAGGCTGGAGATTATCCTTTGAGCGAACCCGAAGAGTTGCCGGCCTTACCCGAAGTGAAGAGTTTCGTTGCGAATGCTGTTCACGACGTGTACAGGTGCGAGCCGTCGTACATAAACTCACCTAACGTCGCTTCTAATAATACCGCGCCTTCACAACCGTTATCTTCATCCTTGCCCAGCTCACCGAGAGCGATCTTTCCCCATTTATTAAGTGTCGCACCAAGTCCTTGTGTCGATAAAGACGAGACGCGAAAAAGATACGTCCATCTTAATGAGGAGATTGATGATAAAGTGATGACCTCATCACCAGAAACATCACCGTGTAAATCTCCAGCCCATAAAATCTTGAATAGGTTTTACACTTTGAAGCGTAGTGATGACTGATTCTTAATCACACATACAGGAACATTCATTTGTCTTTACTTAAGAATGTTCGTTTTAATTGAGTTAAAATTATATTTTAATTTAGGATTCATTTAATTAATTTTAGAACAATTAGTTTTGGAGTTTTCGTTGCTGTAGGATATAAGTGTGACCTTCGTTTTCTCAGTATTTTCTTGAATTAAATAAGAATTGTTATATAAGAATAAAGTATATCTTTTAAGTTTCTGTGACTAGTTAAAATTTAAATAAAATAAATGGTTTTGCAGTTTCAGTTTGCGTCAAATATAAAGTCGTAAATTACTTGTTCGAATATTGACTTCATAAGTGGTAAAAGTACTTATGTAGGAAAATAAAAATGTAAACTAAAGGTTATATTTTATTTCAGATCCAATCAGGTACATACCACATATACAAAACAATATAGTGTTTTAACGAATAATATATCAACAATTTTTAAATAAGCATATACTATTTAGATAATATATTGTGCAAAAGCTAATCCGCATATACCACAGCTGTATGCTGCTCATTAATAACACATGTTTTTATGAATACCTATGAACATTTATAAATTTTCTATTCATATAAATGAATGCAGATTTAATTCAATGTTATGACAGCCAATATTATCTTAAAATAGGTCCTAAAACATTCGAGCCGAGTAAATATTTATCTATTTAATGCACTATCCTAATAATAAAAAAAGTCATTAAAACAAAAATCATAATGATAAATTTCATCTATTTTAAGGAACTTTTAATTATGACTATATTTGTGCGAAATTGTTTCTAGTCTCTGTAGTCGAGAGGTACATATTTATTATGGCGATTTTAAGTCGAAATTTAAAAAAAATTATTTATATTAATAACAAGCCTAATAGAAGCTAGATTTATAATTTAAATATTTTGTATTTCCATTTGACTAGAAGAAAATTTTAATACATCTAATTTAGTTTGACAACAGACGAAAAGTTCTAGCTGTAAAACATAACTGTATTGAATCTAAATCATTAGTTGCTTGCTTGTATAATATAGTCATGTATTTTTTTTAATATATAATAATTGTATAATTTTAATGTCTTTTAAAAAAAGTTTTCAAATTTCAAAGAAAACGTCGATTTTAAAAATATTTAACATGTTACATTTGTATTTAACATGTACTCTGTAAAACATCTCATCGGAATAGAATATAAGAATTAATGTGTAACAGCCAGCGATTTCAACCAAGTTATTCCCACTTCCAGCCATGTAATAAAGATGTTATTCATTTTCATTGATTCTATTAGAAAGATTGTAACAACTTGTAGAGGTGTCAGTCTCTTCATAATAAAATCCATTCTCTTTGTATCCAATCATCATCCATCACAAATGCTATGTTTAGCCTCTTAGGCAATTCTTTTGCAATAAATAGCATATGACAAAGTTTTTATTATTTCTTTCTTGCGCCTTCAAGACAATAATATTCTTATAATTTAGAATTTTCAACTGGTTTTATCCTGTAACAAGAATGTTATTTTAAAGTTAATAATGTCATAAAACAGTCATACATTGGCCAATTTTTTGTGCCTTTTCTCCATAAAGTTTCATTTCAATTAAAGTTACATAAAGTTTAATTTCACTTAAAGTTACATAAAGTTTCAGTTCACACTGAACATTACATGAAAGAGTTTCAACAAGGGAGCCAAGGAGCCACTTGCAAAAATGCTGAATTAGGCCAATGCACAAATAAGTTATTTCATAAGTATTCGTTATTTGAATCTTCTGATCTATTTGCAAAACATGCTCTTACATGTAAAAGTGTTTGCTCTCCAAATTTATATTGTAATTTAAGTTTAGAATTCCATTGGAAAGCAACGTAGAAATAAAAAATGAAAAGTTAAGTAAATAAATGTGACTTAAAACATAGAGTTCATACTTACTAATAATGGAAAATATTTAAATTATTTTTTATATATTTTATATGTTCTCTTTCTATTTGCATTTTTTGCAAGGTCCTCTCAATGACAATGTTTTTGTACAACGGAGTTTTATTGAGCAGTTTGATTGATAGAATAATGCCGTTGCCAATACTCCACCACTTAGAAGTGTAGATATGAGGAAATTTCCCATAAGCTTTAGATCTGCAGAATCGATGTACACGGTAAACAGCCGCGCTGGAAAGTACAATCAGATCACAGTAAGTTTTCATGTTGCCCTTTGTCCATACATATATATATATATATAATAATTCTGATGCCATTTTCCCAGAATAGTGTATTTCATTATAAAGTAATTTTAAGCTAACCAACATAAGAGTCAAGTTTGTTAACAGGTATTTATGGATATCCATTCCATTGAAACTTGATGGTTAAATTCTTTGACAAATTTTGAAGTGAAATGTCATTTGACATATTACCTTAGCATTAAACTCATAATACATAATGTATATTTTAAATCGAAATGGCGATAGGTTCGCCCCCTATGACATTATGAGATGGAAGAACATATGGCGAAATGTGAGTGCACTAGTTGCACCTCTGCCTACCTCTTAGGGGAATACAGGTGTGAGATATTTTTAACTATTACTTACATAAATTTGTAGATAAAGATATGATCCATGTGGCTAATGAGACGTCATTAGCATTACCTGCCTTATATATGCCATAAATATATGACACTTTGGCAAACCCACTGAGCGGAGTACAAAATGGCTAAAATACATTAAACATTTAAATCTTCAAGTTCAATATACTATGGATATAGAATTACAGTCACAGATTAAAAACTAATTTCATCATTAAACAAATAAAGTTACATGTTTGATTTCTAACTAAAAAGTCCATAATAGGTGAAATATGTATAACTTACAACCATGAAACATAGTAGATCCTTCGGCAGAAAGTCTATGGCAAATCCCATTACCGTCAAGAAGTATATTAATGTAGCCAACGGCAGCATACAATTGTCAATTAAATTTTGATATTTCAGTACATAGTACAGTAAAATATACATTTGTATCAAAATAATTGGGTACTCCATATAAGTCATGATGCTGTAATTATTTGTAAAATTATACAGTGTCACTACCGTGAACCTGAAATAGATTACAAATGGAAATTAAGTGTTATTCTTATAGTTAAATGACTGGTCAGATTCTTGGCATATACAAGTGATGTAATTTAAAAAAATAATTTAGGCCATCCTACAATGATATGTATGCTATAGCCAGGTAGGAAAATGTGAGTATGAGCTTACTCCACAATATATTACAATGTAATTTAAGATAAGAAATTAAAGTAATTAAAAATACATTACTTAATTGTACCAGGTTAATTACAAAAAGTGATAAATGAATAAATACAAACCCTGCAATTTCAAGTGCCATAGCTTGAACATATATACAGCCTGCTGATTTTGTCCTCTTCACATTTAAAATCTGAGGCACTTTCAAAAAAAGACAAGATAGTATTGTTAAAGTACTAAGCACATTTGCTATGAATTTTCCAAAATCTTCTTCCATGGTGTTTCGATTTTAAATGCTGAAGAAATACTTTTAGACTACACCGTACCGGCAATACTCCTTTGTGGCGAACTTGGCAGGGGTCTTTAAATTGCTCAGGCAATTGTACAACAAATTGTTGACAAGGTCGAATAGATAAAAATACACGTATTGAAATTTACACCGCCAAGAATAGTAAAGATAGGAGGATGCTGACAAAACATAATAGACGATTACATTTACAAAAATTGTCGCTTATGTCTCCGCTGAAACTTTGCCATGATTATGATATGTAGTGAATGAATTAATGGTGAAACAATATTAGGATTTAGTCTTTTCGTCTAACAATACAACATTTAATTTGAAAACAACATACAAATACATAAATTTGTTAAAATTCAAACTGATACATTCCTTTAAGTCAATATCAAGTCAAAATACTTTTTGAAGTTACTTCAATTTTTTGAGCAGGCAAAGATAGAGTTGCGCATCCAAATTATAGCATCCATAATGATAACATGAAGATTAAAAAATTAAGTAAAATTATTAAACGTTTTATTTATAAAGCTAAAACTACTAGTGATCTTCGTAACTTTTATCTTAGATGTATAGGCCTAATTTGAAAAGTTGTCAGGCAAAACTTAAAATTATATTTTTGATTCCTTCTCACACACAAGAACTAATATTCTTGTGAATTTCAGATTTTTGGGTTTTATGGAATATTCGGAATAACCCAAATAACATTCAATAAATAAAGAAATTTGTGCAATCCGTAATGGGGAGATAAAGAAAAATATAAATAAAAATGCATCTTGAAATTAATAATTACCCATAGCACTTTACAAAATATCTTGAGAAATGCAGTAAACAATACAATTGCGTAACATACGTTTACCTCTACTAATCCAATTTAGGAAACATTTTTATTCCTAAATTCAATTTATTATATGCAACTTTAAGTATATTATATTTAAATACGAAGCGGTAACGACGGAATCATTTAATTTCCCTCTTTCATGATCATTGCAATTTTGGTGGCAACACTCAAACGATGCTAGCGCCACAACATAGTTGAAGAAACATTTTTTATACCTGGCAACAAAAGTTGTTAAAAACGTTGCATAGATGGCGTTGCATGTTCCTACAATTTAATAATTATGTTTGCGACTGAGGTAGATACTGGCACGGCTTTAAACGATTTGTAATAGGTATCAGAGTTCGAATCTCAGTTAATTTGTTCTAATATTCCAAAGATGAGGATTCTCATGAAAAAAAATAATATAAAATAATTTATCGAATGACATAAGTGAACGGCGATTTAAACCACCTGACTTATTCCTCCCTCCTCCTTCGAGGTAACGGTGAAAAGAGAACGACCGATGGGTGCTTCAATCCTTGTATAATTATGCAAAATATTCCTGGGATTTCAGCATTCGATATATCTAATACACCTCTACAACGTAGCCACTGGTAGAAAATATTCCTATAAACTTATAACGCATATTGATCGAGTCAGATAAGCAACGTGATAGCATTTATTAAATACTTCATACTTACAAGGATACGTTTGGTAAAGGTAGTGGTAGAAACTCAAAAGTTCTACATAGAGTCGTCTTGGTCAGTAGAAGTTGAGTTCCTTATTTTTGTTTATGTCTTGAATAAATGTATTATATTTTGTAGTTTTGTTGACAACAAAAATCACAGTCAAGTATACACAGTTATATTTGTAACAATATTTCTGTTCATGATGATAACAGACCTAATTGAGCCCAAAGTCGTAGGTTACCCCGCTTCCAGTATATATGCCAAAGTAAGATCGTTCGTTCAATTATAAATTGTAAATATAGGTATCGATAGAAAGAAAGAAAGAAATAATTTATTGCCACACTAACAAACAAATACAATCTTATAAGTAGAAATAAAAGGTTGTGGCAAAAGGTAGCCAACTCAGTTTGTGCAGTGATGGCCCGAGCCATCCCTGCGCTGGTTTTCAGCTGGCCCCTTCTATTAGATAGTCTTTGAGATGGGGAATCGTATTATTTTTTTTACAAAATTTGAAATTAAATTTGCTTTACGCCTCGCCACATATTCCCCCTAAAGGGGTAGTCAGAAGTGAGGAGCTAGTGCACCTCCATTTTGTCGGATATTTTTCTAACCCATGATATGATAAGTGGGGAGCCAATAGTTAAATCGTTCATCGTTAATATAAAATTACGTTAAAACTAAAAATACTTTCGTGTCAAGACGATTAAATTCTGGTTCATATATGATAGCTGAAAGCGTATTTTGAATGTATTACGTCATTCTGCCGCCAGATAGTCGCCAAGAAAGCTCTGAAGTTAGTAGAATGTATGGAATGCGCAATGAATAATTTTCTTACTTAGCGCAGCCTCAACCCTGTGCTTCCTCCTCAGCGCCCTCCCGTTATTACCTCTCGAGCTATCCCGGTGATCAGACGCGTTGCCTCAGTTGCTTCACAAGGCGATAGAAGAATATTTTGCCGTATTTCAAAACTTAGCCGCGAATCGCAAAACTTCAAAAGTTTTCTTTATTCTAATTTATCGAATTCTTTCTGTTTCTTATTTAATTTTTTTTCGTCGTTTTGGTTTTTAAACATGTACGAAACGTGGATACAACTTTGTGAGATTATTTCGTTTATGTTTTTCTTGCTGCAAGCACCTCCGGAAGAAGAAGAAGAAGAAGAAGAGTAAATAGATCAGAATCGAGCAGTAACACAGTTCAACAAGTTCCATCAAAAATGTCTGGTAAGTAATATTTTTGAAGTAAAATAAGAAAATAAAATAAAGTTTTCGTAAATTTATAAAATTACTGAAGCTGGCGTCTTAAGCTTAATATATTAATTTTCTTGTTAAAAACTATGTATGTATTTTCGTATATTTATTACAGGCGAGATCTATATGTAAAATATGTAGTAGAATAACTAATGTACTTCTTTAAAACTGAATTCGTAATGTTTTAAAACATGTCGAATTTAGTCACCGCTCTTTCGGACGCTTTTTGTGTGACGAATGTATTTCGATTCGGAAAGAAATTTGATGCACTTTTTGATTTAGTTAATAAATATTTTTAAAAAGGTTTGTTTTTTATATCGAGAGATTTTTAGGTAAGCAGGTCATCTATTATCGTGTAAGTTATTTAACTAATATAATAAATATATGTAAATTATTTAAATAATGTAATAAACTATTGCATTTTTAGAAAAGGTTTATTAAAATTAACAGCGAATTTTGGCATTGTTTAATATTTTTTGAATAAAAGTAAACAATGGAAAATACAAAATAAATACAAAAAGAATTCTTAACAGGTTTTTGTTAGTTATTACATCATTACGGTTACACATGGATGTGGGTAGATTGAGAATTTTGCATATTACATGTGATGAAGTGCAATTTGCAGTATTTAAATTAATATTAGTGTTTAACCAACCTACTAGGATTTGGGCAAAATTTGTCGCGAACTTTCACGAAAGTGTACGAGATAAAGGATATTTTTTTTCTGTCTACCGCCTTTTAAGAAGAGGTATAAAATTGTCGTATAATAGGGAGCAAACTCACTCACTGAAGCGAACCTTTAGCCGTGAAGATCCAAAATACTACGTTGGTGATATCATCAAGTATCAAGGATCAAGTTAATTGGTTCAACTTGATCGTTGAAGATCCGTGTCGTTCTCTACATTATATCCGGTCAAACTGTAAACAGCTGATATTGAGATGCTCCAACTGGGAGATAAGAGCAGCATAATGTAAGCGGTGGGCGGGCAAGATATACTGGTACACTCTGTTCAACGCTTCAAGCTCTTTGAAGACTTTGGGCCGGCAAGAATTACTGGTTCACTTTACTGAGTGCCAAGAGCATTTTGGAAGTTGGGGCCCAGAAAGG
>DWMW01000105.1:0-12050 GCA_018246335.1 Papilio thoas cinyras
TAAGATATTTAAAGGGAACACTTGAGTTATGTTTGATGTATTACAGAGACTGTGATGAAAATGTAATTGGCTATGTTTATAGTGACTGGGGAGGTTGTAGTGACAGGAAGTTCACTTCGGGCTGTGTTTTTAAAGTATTTGGGAATTCAGTAATCTGGTTCTCAAGGAAGCAGCCAACAGTTGCTCTGTCCTCTACTGAGGCCGAGTATATTGCTTTGTGTCTACCTACCAGTGAGGCTTGTTGGCTAAAAGATATTCTGTCTGTGTTTGGGTTTGAAGCTAAGGTGACAATTTTTGAAGATAACCAGTCAATTATCAAAATTGCTAACATGTGTGTAGGTAATTCTAGGGCGAAATATCTAGATATTAAAAAGGCATTTGTTAAGGAAAAATTGGATAGTGGAGTAATTGGTCTGGAATTTGTGAGAAGCATCGACCGGGTTGCTGATGTTTTAACTAAAGCTTTGGGAATAACTTTGTTTGTTAAATTTAGGAATATGATGTTCGGGAAATAGGTTTATCAGTTTAAGGGGAAGTTAAGTTAAATTGTTAAGGGAAGTTAACTGAATTTGTTTGTGTTCTCTTTGTACGAATTTTATGTGTTTAGTTTAATGGCTAGTTAAATATTAATTGAGGGGAACTGTGAAAATGGCAATTCAATATTTAATCTATGGTAGTGTAACTGTCAAGTTGAGAGCGTGTAGTGTAATAAAGAAGATGGCGAACAGTTAATGATCTCAAGTTTTATTTCTTCCTTTCCATATTAATCTAACAGATAGGAGACTCAAAAATTGCTCGCTACAAGCTCAGAATATTTATGGTAGTTATTAGACAGTGAATGGGACAAATGGGTTGTGCTGAAAGTTTTAAAACAATAGGTGGTTATTTTGATTAAGCTAAAATTTGATTATGTTTCCCATTATTTGTTAATTTTCTCTTTGGTCGAATTTACTTTTTGTAAAATTTTTTTTCATTTCAATGTATTATTGCAAATTAGCCTACAATTTTAGTTTTACTTTTACTTTGTTGTTTTTTACTGAAAAAATGTAAAACTAGGCTAAGTTTAATTTGTAAATAAAAATATTTCATTTCAATATGAGTAATCGAAGATTGCTAAATTTTGTTTTATTTGATTTTACCTAGCTGCTTCCAAACTTTTGGATGGTAGAGTAGATATTTACTGCATGAATGTATGCAAAACTTATAAATAAATATTCCCCCAAAGATTTCTATTGATAATAGTGTAAAAAAATTAGTAATATGTCACCCTGAAGATTTAAACAAGTTTTTAGTAAGTGTCTGTCTCATAAAGTATTACCGAATATCCTTGTTAAAAACATTCACCAGGGTCTTGGTAAGATCGGTAAGTCGATTTTTGTTCTGCAGTGTCGTTTAGATTGCCTTAACTAATGCTGACCTTAGGAAAGAAATGGCACATTAAGGAGAAAAAGAAGGCATGGAAGCTTGAAATGCTAAATCTACCCAGGTTAGATTTGATAATAACAAAAACACATGCAAAACTTAATAATATTTTTGCATAAACAGGAAATATTATTAAAACAAAATACATAAAACATAATTGTTGATTCAGTACTTGTACACAAGGCGGTATAGTTGACTCCTATCTAAAACGTACTGCAATCAGAATGATCACTGCTCCTTGCACAAAAGATAGGTGTTTAATGCTAACCTGCACACTGAATATTGTCTCAAAATGGCCAGGTTCTAAGTATTATAGTGATAATCTTAAACTTTTTATTTTTTATAAGATGTTAAATTATTTTTTTTCTCTAACTATTCATATCCACAATTACACTTCTTCATCTTACTGTGCTTCACTACTGGGCATTGGACTAATCCTGAAATGCCTTGACCAATTTGTCGATGAGCTGCCTTCATACTGTTCTGTCTTTGGCTTGTCTCAGGGTAATTGGAATGTCAAATTTCAGTACAAACTGTACTTGGTCACATCAGTGTGTAGGTGGTCAGTCCTGGGATCCTTGCCTTGAATCTTACCTACTTCAACCACTTGATCCAGATAGTCTGAGTCTCTCTGGGTGAATGACCAAAGTAGCTGGAGAACTAGGTGGTAGCAGATGGTGGCTAGTCTTGTAGTGATTTTAAGCTGGTATGAGAATGTACAATTGCACTAATGAAAATACCATATGTGTCACTACCAACATATGAACAACAGGATTATTCAAATTAGTATCTATAGTTACTTTTGCGAAAAGTGAAACCATTAAGATTTTTATGTAGGTTGAGAAGTCACCACTATATACTGAGGCTACTCAAAATTACCATTACGCTGCTTGCAGTAGTAATAAGTGTACAATATATATTTATACAACTATTCATGAAAGTTATAACACATCTAAAACTTCGGTTTATTGTGATTATGCTAATTAATACTAACACTAGCTTTTGCCCGCGGTTTCGCTCGCGTTAAGATGTATTATTATTCATTTTAAAAGTATTTTATTTCGAGATGTTGCAATGGGAGTCTCGGCAGTAATTAAATTGAGTGGTAACTTTAAAGTAGAATGAGCAGTTCGACCACCTTCAAGTAATGTAGCAGCTATGCCGGATGATGCCACAGCCACAGTAAATCTAAGAAGTTTTATACAAACTTTCATCCCCTTTTTTATCCCCTTATGGGTGGAATTTATCAAATTTTTTCTAAGGTGGTGCCTATGTCATAGTAGCTTTATGCATGCAAAGTCTCAGCCTGATCGGTTTAAAATTGACAAAGTTACATACAAATTTTCATCCCCTATTTTATCCTCTTGGGGAAACAATTGATCAAAATCCTTTCTTAGCGGATGCCTACGTTATAAAATCTACCTACTTACCAAATTTCAACCCAATATGTTCAGTTGTTTAGGCTGTGTGTTGATAGATTACTATGTCAGGATGTCACCTTTGAGTTTTAGACATATAAATATAGATTGATTATTTTGACACACTTATTACCAGTTTGATTTGGTTACAGTGTTAATTTTAGACTTTAATCTTATGGCCCCTTTTAGTAACCAATTCTAACATTCATGATGAACATTAAACATGAACAGTTGTATAGAAATTCTTTGTGAAACAAGATTAGTTAATGTAATATTTTTTTGTGATGTAGATAAATCAAAACAGTGAAGTTGAAAATGTAGTGGCATAGTGTATGTTACATATAACAATATCTTTTATTTAACAATATTTTTTTATTTATTCCTTGTGGTGATCTTATTAAATATTATTTTAAGACTACTTTCTCAATTTACCTTGACATTCCTTTGATTTTTGAAAGATTTACAAATTCTACTAACTCACTGGCCAAATATGTATTTTTTGTTGTTTTTAGGTTATATTTGGGTGTCATACATTACACTAAGCACAATGTTTTTGTATTACAATGTAATCTCGGTTCATTAGTATTTTCCGCTCATTGATTTTTAAACCAATTTAAGCAGCCTCTTGCTGTTGCTCGTCAAATTTTTCTCGCATGTCAGTTTATGTGTAAGAAGACAGAGGTCTTTAGTCTAGTTCATCTTGTTGGCTCTACAGCGTTTATTCTACTTATTATTTTATTAACTCATAAAACTTTATTAAGACCTTTTGTTGAAATTCATTGTATTTTTCATTTAATCATTAACGTTTTGTCAACAGACGACCGTCGCCGAACTTAAAGCGATAATAGAACGCCGCATCGGCATCGATGCTAAAACACAAAGGCTTATTGCGTTCGGGAGAGTGTTACAAGACGACAAGGCAGTAAATGATTATCGTAAGTACTTAGAATATTGGCAACCAATAGTGTTTTTATAACAATAACATATGTCATGCCGTTACTCCCTGATGAGGAATGCAGCGGTGCAGCTAGAGCCACCCATATTTCGCTATATGTTTTGCCGTCCATAATGTGATAGCGGACGAGCCTATCGCTATATCAGGCACAAATTCCAAACTCCGGGCTAATATCATGTTGAAAAAACCCAATGTCATTTTTCCCTACCCGGGACCCCAATGTTGCAGAGTTAATAAAGTAAACTATGCACACAATTGCCGTAAAAACTTGGTAGGTACATTTAAAAGACGATTGAGGAGTCAAAAGTACATTTTGTTCAAACACAGCGATGCGTGAATGGGTACAGCTAGTGCTATATATGTTGTTTTTAATCTTTATCATGGTTTAATTTATTACTGACTATAATCCTGCTTTTGTTGCATTCTTCAAGTGAACATGTTTTACTTTTAATACAATTGTGATGATGTGACTTTCAAAAATGTTATCTCTAAAATTCTGACTGCCTAAATCAGTACATTTGCTTATGGAATTAGATATTAATAATTGATTGCTCAAACCAATGGTACATATTGCAGAGGAGAAACATCTTAAGTGGTATAAACAGTCTAAAGTGTATTCTACTTTAAATGCCATTCAATACACTCATTTATGGCGTTTGTAATTAATATTATTTGTTAAACTTTCCTGAAATTAAATACAATGTATGAATAATCAGTAGTTGACAGATGTGTTGTTTGTTGATAAAATTAAAACATCTGAGTATAGCAACGAAAGACTATAGGACATGACATTAAGCTTATTGTCTAGAACAAAGAAGGCTTGTTATAAAAATCTAATGTAATAGTCGAGCAGCCCATCCTGTTCGCTGTATATTGCTACTACTGGTTCTACCTGTTCATTTTAAATTTCTGATGTTTGTTTTAGATGTGGATGGTTGTGTCGTCCATTTAGTAGAAAGACCACCACCGTGTTTAGAATCCAGACAGTCCAGGCGCCGAGACAATGATGCGTCTACTAGTGCTGAAGGGATCAACAATTTCAGAACTGGCATGAGTTTAGAGCAAGAAGCTGCTATAACGCAGCAAGAAATCCGACGGCTCATGGTATGTATACTTATAGTATCTTATTCTAATTGCTTATCATTACTAAATGATTTGCTATGTAGCCACGTACAGCATATCTATGTCTACATTTCTTACCAATGGTTTAAAGAAAGCAGTCAATAAATATTCTTAGTGTAAGTTGATGAAGTTTATTCGTACAATAATAATAAATGAAACAACTTAAAATACTAACAACAGTGTTATTTAGGCACGTGAGTAGTTGGTTATGATAGTCGTCCACTAATCTACGGTCTTATTTACAGCATTCAATGAATCTGTCACCGACATTGAGCCGTATGGAGTTTCTACGACGAATGGTAACTGAGATCAGAATAAGCATTCTGCAATTGCGCAATCACGTGACTGGCAGGGTATGTGATATGAACTTTCTATTGCATATTTTTTATATTTACACATTATGGTGGCTATTACGAGTTAGATGTTTATAACACAATGGAGCTCGATCTCCTATTTGGAGTGTTGTGTTGGTATTGTGTAATTGCAGTGTTGTGTTTGTGTTGTCTTTGAGTTGATGGCTGAGGCATTCTGGAAAATTCCATAATGATTTATCTAGTGATTGAACGAAAATGTTTTGCTTGTATACTTTCAAAGGCACCATATAGATCTATTATTTGTTTTAAACTATGCAATTCCCATATTTTTCTTAAATAATGCATGTATGATACACTGGTCGATCAATAAGAACCCGTGTTTGCCGTTAAAAAAAAATTGGAAAAATCCTGGGTGTAGTGTATAAATAAAAGGAGACTATGTTGAAAATAAATAGAAAAAAAAATGTCTTCGGAACCACATACATACTTAATGACTTTATGTATTAGAAGTTAGGTTAGGTTAATATTATCTCTTAGTATCAGATTTACATTAGTAATTATTATCAGAATGTCAACACAAGCGGTGAAACTGCTGCCACTAGCCGAGGGCAGGGATCGTCTGCTGATGTCCCCAACAATGAAAATCGTTATAGTGGTATGGAACCACTGGCAAGTTCGCTTTTGGAGGTAATTATTTATACAGCAATATTAATAACAACTTGATAGGACCACACCTGTATTGGGAACAGAGCAGATGTTTGATGGTGGCAGGGCACCAGTCCTCGCGAGCACTGGTTATTGGCTAAAGAGAGAAATAAAATTCTATCAACTGTTGATATATTGTTTCAAATAAGACTGTTATGCTTTGAAGTGCAACAAATTGTTTTGTTTGATTATATTTCAATTAAAAAAAAAGTTTTATGTTTAAAGATATGGAGATATATGTTTATACATACACAACATATACCTTATAAGTGGCGAGTTTGTCGTCATATCGGGTACAAGCATTTTTATGTATATGCTTTTCTAATACAATGTGATACTTTATAGGACTTGCCCTTCATGCAGCAGTTCACTGAAGATATAAGGGCTATGATTTCGAGAGCGGACAACTTTAATATTGGGTGAGTTTCAGTAAATCTTTAGTAGCGTATGGTAGCTTTTATACTTTGTAAACTTATCAGAATTTTCGGAATGTCTTTTTGAACTTAAATAACATGTTATTTTGTAGCCCGAGGCCGAGTACGGGTCCCATTCGTCCGTGCCCGCAGGTGTTAGCCGGCCTCATGGATGATTTGGAGGTTCTGTACTTGCAGTTCACTCCTTTTAGAATGCGGTACGTGAACCTGCTTGCCGAAGCCGATTCCGACAACGTGAGTAATTTTTGTCTGTATACGTCGTCAAATAAATTAAAAAAGTACTTAATGGTAAGTATTTGTTTATAGAGGATATTCATAGTTTGTTATTATTTAACATTCGATCGACTGCTGTATTGTTTGCATGATAATTCTTTAAAAAAAAAATAAAGCTTTATATTTGATGAAACAATTCAAAATCCCCTTAGACGTTTTTATTATTGGGTAGGATATGAGCAATAACTAGAGAGTGACGTCATAACGCGTCCCGACTTCTTATTGGCTGATAGCGCATTGCACGTTGTTATTAATCGTTCACGGCAATTGTTACGAACCAGTGCTGCGACATTTCAGTAACTAGTGTGTGATTTTAATAGTCTAATGATAATAATTACCTTTTTTTTAAATCAAATTTATAAATTTATTGTATACTCACATTATCTTTTAAAGTCGAGGCTTTCAAACTTCGTTTCCCTGTATTTCATTATACAATGTAAATATGTTATTCTTAATTAAAATATGTGTGTACAAATAAATTATTGTTAACACATTGCGTTTACCTAGATATTATAGAATGTGTTGTCGTTACAGCCGCCAACTTATACCGACGAGGAGAGAATTGCGAACCAGCGCCTCATCGAGCTCACGTGCTCGATTATGCATAGCTTCGCTCATGCATACCACGTGCTCGGCGACATAAACCTGAACCTATCGACCACGGTGCCGCGCCTCACCTCTGAGATAACCACCATGCGTCATAGTTTGCCTCTCCACGTACGTAACATTATTAATACACATGTAGCATTGTCTGGCGATTTTTAGGTTTATAACTATGTTTATCGTTTGGTTCATAGACTATCATCAACGTGGTTCAAGCAAACCATACAGTTACGGAGGCGAGCCTGCGAGGAAGCCAGACCACTGGGTCCGTAGGTACAGAGAACACAGTGTCTGGCACTGCGGGCTCTGGCGCTCCGGGCACTGCAGCTGAGAATATGCAGCCTCAGCCACCGGCAGCCGAACAACAAGAACAGCTGCAGCGCACTGATGGCGCTAATCAACAAAATATTGGTAAGTTAATTGATATCGTCTAAAGTATTCCTGAAAAAATGCACATTGCTCGAGTTTCTAGATAAGTGACCGCATGTCTACTTGACCATTGATTGAAGAGTAGACCACTTATTAAGCCAAAACAAATGGTTGATGAACAACCGAATATCACTTTGCCCGACATGAGTTCGAACTTTGAATATTTTCTTGTTAGAGTAATCCATAAACATGTATATCAGAGTGTGTCATTTGGTTATAGGATTCGAGGATATACTGCGCCGCATGGGTGAGCCGGGCGACATGGAGGTGGTTGTGACTATGGAGGAAGTAGCAGTGAGCAGAGTCGAACCGGGACACTTCGCGGGCCAGGGAGAAGGTACTACCGAATTGTCACAACCCATGCTGTTTTCCTCTGCTTTCTTGATAAACACTACAAAACTAAAAAGAAGCCGACACAAACGGCTTTTTTTTAAATTTATTAGGGTAAACAACAGAGTCACAGATACAAATTTCACTTAAGCATATACATATAAACAAAGATTGCTTTGACTGTGACGCCAATAATGCTTTGATCGGAAATAAATGCTAAAGTACTGTCTATTTAGTTGAATGGCATATATGGAACGTGGATAAAGGTCTTATTGAACTTGTGTATTTATGCGCAACTGACGGCCGGTTTGATGCATAGCGTTTTGTCGACAGCGGTCCGGCACGAGGCGGAGGCCGGTAGGGAGCAGCAGCCCTTGCAGGCGACAGGGTCGCCAGCGACCGACTCCACCTCTACAGAGACGGCCACTTCCGCCGCCACTGATACTTCCGTCGCGAGCGATCCCTCGCTTACCTTTACACCCACGACACCTGTACCCAATCAATCCGAGTTCGAGTCCATCTCTAGTGACTCTTGTCAAACATTCCGAGATTTACTTGGAACTTCGCCCTCCACACGCAATGATACGCCCGTAACACAGCTCCGACGAGACTACGACCTAACCGCGTCGCCCACTTTTACAATTTTGTCATCCATATCGTCGTTATCTCGTGTTGAATCACCAATGTCTGCGCGCGAACCAGAATCTGGCGAGGAGTCAAATTCATATATTGGACGGAGATCACCAGCTTTCCACGATGAAACTACCGTTGAAATTACCAATCTATACGAACCCAGCATCGAAATGGATGTGACCGATTCAAACGTAACTGAAGCGCCAAACCAAGGAGATACTACCGAGGATGCGACGGAGGCGCCACGTTTTGCTGCAATCACAACCCAAGGGCATATTCCGAGATCTTTGGCAGCAACTCAAGGATTGCTACCCAATACTATAACATCCGATGAGGAAATACATCGCTTTGGCGTGGCATCGTCTGTGCCTAATCCCTTGGGATTGTTTCATGGCCTCTCACAAGGTCCCCAGGGAGCAGCTAATGAAGCCGGGACAACCGGCGGGAACCGAGGCCGTGAGCAGCTGGGCGACAACACCGGACAGCCGCGACAGCAAGGTGAGCATGATGCTTGTCTCATTTACACAAACAGCGCTCATTATTGTGTATATACACAGTGTTTATATTAAAGAGAAAAAACGGTAGAAAAAACACTCTAGTACTGCATGTTTCAATATCTCTGTACAATATTACCTATTGCAATATGGACAGTAAGTAAAGAATGTGTAAAAGATACATTTCTAGGGAAAACATGATTTATCTTTAAAAACAAAAGCCTCAAGCATGTGCAAAGGAAGTCACCAGAATACCGAAATGAACGTCATCATGACCCAGACGAGATAGAATTTGGCTTATGGTTAAGCTCAGTTACGTGATTAAAGCTAACGTCCTTTGTATAATTAATATAAAATGTTGCTCTAACAGGAACAGCGCGCCGACAGCTGCCCGGCGGCAACGTGTACGATCGCTTCCTGCCGTGTGACAGCGTGCACCTGCGCAGCAATACATCGATAGGGAATGGGTAAAAATTTCATCTTACACGTTTACGCTTGTTTCACTTGACCACCTTTAATTCAAAGCAATTTTTTTGGTGAACTAAGTCGCATCGAAGTAATGTTTAATGAATGACACATTGTTCGATATCGTTTTCTAGAAGTGAGCAAGAACAAGTGGCGATTATGTCGCAACTGAGAATGGAGCACGTGGCCGCCCAAAACATCAGATACATCAGGATGCAAGGCTGCAGCCTTACAGTGGTAAGTTGGCTGATTTTATTGCATGTTACGTTCATGTTGCTATTTCATTGCTAATGGTTATCTATCGACAACTCAATAAATCATAACGAAATGTGCGTGCTCTAGTTGCACTTCTGCATAGCCCTTCGGAGAATACAGGTGAGATATATATATTTTTTTTTTTCGAATATAATATCTAAAGATAATAATTTTTAGACCGAGATCGGATTGCTGCAGAGGATCTTGGACTTCAACCCGTCGACCTTGACATGGATGAATGCGTACTTGGTTGCTGTGGTAAGTATATTATAATATATTATATTACAAACTAAATCTGTCATCTATCCTTAACTTTTACTGAAGATGACAATGAACGACTAAAGTCAACCAAAGTTAAGATTGTATTAAGAAAAAGTTACTTTTACGCTAAATGTTTGGCCCTTTTCGAATTTATTAATGTGATGTTTGTAATGACATGTGCAGGCCAGGCAGCTTTACGCTCCGGGTTTGATGCAGCCATTGTTCAGGGAGTTTCCATTGGTGCCAAACGAATACGACTCAGTGCGCAGACACCTGCGCGCCTTCGTACGGCACGTGCTTTCCCGACCCGTCGCCGCTGACGCAGAAGATCCATCCGAATTTGTGGTGGACCATGTGTTAGCCCGCATCACTGAATTGATATCCAACATAATGTCGCACGTAAGTGGTCTCTTACAGTTCATATCGATCATAACGCCGTTTGACATTTGTAACAAACAACGTACACATGTAGTTTTATTGATTGTTGTAAAAATGTATGTAATTTACAAGAGAAAATATTTGTAAAGTTTGAAGAGGGCGCGGATGGTTGTAGTGCAATGGCTACAAATAATTTCTATCGCATTTATTATTTAAACTAGCTGGTCCCCTCGCGCGATATAATGAACCTTTAAAAATAAAGTGTTATCCAATCTACTTTTTCATACTTCAAAAGAATAACTTCAAAAGGAAGTACTAGAAAGATAATTATAGGAACTATGTGGTGGTTCTTATTGTCTACTTCGTTGAGAAATTTTATATAATGTAATGATTGTTTTCCAGCCGCCGAATTACCACATGCGTCTAGACATCGATCTGTTCGGTACATTGTACAGCTTCCTGAGGAGCCGTCTGCCTAAAATTATTAGAACCATAACGACTGATAGCGATTTGGAAACCTATCCGGCGCAATTCTACTCCGAGATCGGTCAACTGCACCGCGACCTGCTGGCTCTAATTCTAGCGTGCACTGGAAGCGAGCGTGGCCTACGAGCGATACACTCCTACGTCCTGGTTAGTGAAATTATAGTACTAATTAAATTGTTAACTTTTATACACATATATCGATGACTTACATTGGTGGAGACATAATTCACAATTTATTTTATATGAAAAATAAATATGCCATTAAGAACTTTTGGCTAAGTGATTTCTTAGCAACGACTATTCATTTCTTCCTCCAGTCTCGACAATTGTTTAAACATCCAAAGGAGAAGAGGATGAACAGAAAAGCAACGCGACGTGGAATCATCATTTCATTTTTTTTATTATAGGAGCATGTGACTGTGTATCCCGAGCCAGGTGTCGCCGAGTACCTGCGACGCTTCAGTAACGATATATTCAATCGCATGAATGTAACGCATGCATATGCGTCCTTCAGCGCAGTCCGGGATCATCTCCAAATGTTGTCCGACGAGCTAGTGGTAAGTTAAGATTAAGGTTATGCAACGTCTGCAATTTTACCACCGTATATTGATGTCAAACTAAATTAATTTAATGTCGTTACTGGACCAAAAAAACACTTTAAATCGGCGACGAGGCGCGTCAGCAGCAACTTGACGAACGATACGTTTTGTTATAATTAAAAAAAAAATCTTAATTTATGATGTATACTATAAGATATACCGTTAAATTGCAAATATAGTACAAAACTTAATTTATTTTTTCATCAGGACCTCCGAGTTACTAGTTATATGAACGTCTGGGCTCCGCTCGGGATCCCGCAGTCCCCGCGGTCCCCGTCGACCTCGCCCCCTCCGCGGCTCACGTGGGCCTCGCCCCCCCCGCAGACCCCGCCGACGCCGCTGACCCCGTCGACCCAGCGGACCCCGACCAGCTCGCCGACCCCGCCCCCCCCGGGGCCCCCCTGGCCCCCCCCTACCCCCGTCCCCTATCCACCTCCGACGCCGCCCCCCCACAGCGAGGTGTCGATCACCGTG
>DWMW01000106.1:0-12047 GCA_018246335.1 Papilio thoas cinyras
GTGATAGGGGGCGAGCCTATCGCCATATCGGGCACAAATTCCAAACTCCGGGCTGATATCAAGTTGAAAAAAACCAACATCATTTGTCCCGACCCGGGACCACAGATTGCAGCAGTACCATATACGTAATACGTGATACCACCGAGCCACCGAGGCAGTTATAAAAATAATATATAAAAACCATTAATCTATTCCCACTTATCAACTTAAAGAACAATTTAGCTATTTTACTTCTTACTTTTTTTCTCTTTCAAAAATCTTAAATTTATCTTGTCTATCACCTTCATACCTTTAATTATATAAGATTCCTTTGCATATAACACAAACAAGACATGGTCATTGGCTCATAAGAGACTTTACTACTAGCTGACCCATCCTTAATAATACAAACAAAAGTGAAAAACTAACTCGTTAATTCTTCCTAAAATGACCGAGCGTATGGCATCAAGCCAATCTTCGCCTGTGTCTCCATGGTCAATTGGTCCTTCGCGTAACCCATCCAGTTCATAAATTCTTCCATTTATCGGCACAAACCCCACGAAATGGTAATTATCTTCAGGTTCCTGTAAGATTTATTATTTGTCAATATTTTAAAGTAATCAGATATCTGTCAACACCTTCAGTTCTGTTAAATCAAGTTAGAAAATCTTTAGCAGTCAAGTGTAAAAGTATAGATTTAAAAAATATGTATTACCGTGCTAAGCTGAATTTCATCAAATAAACAAAGAGGAAATTGTGCCATTGAATTATGTGCAGTACGAATTACTTCCGAGTTGCCAATTGTTATTCCTCTCATTTGAGGATCAAATCCCATTGTAAATTCTTTCAAATTAGCCAGCTCAGGGCCAATGTCTACATCGGAATGATTGCAATTAAGCAATATGTTGATTATTGCTTGAGAAGCACAAGCATCGGTAAAGACCTGGACATAAAAGATTCATAATCATAATTTAAATTACAATTTATTTGTATACTTGTAATTAATATTCTTTTTACATATTTATTTAAATTTATATACCCAATAGAGAATCATATTTTTTCTCTGGTTGGGGTACCAACACTCAAAATAATAATAATAATATATAAAACATAAAAAAATAATCAAGAATAATAAGATTTACATTATTTTTTTTACATGGTTGTTTTAACAATTCACAAATTATAGGCACTATTTCTGAAATCTTCCAATATTTGAAAATAAATCTAGATATCTACATATAGGATAGTTATATTTGTTGACAGCAATAACCATTTCTAATTAATTGTACTTTACACCATTTTCAAATTCACAAACTAAAAATTATGCATTTATAATGAAAATGGAATTTTATATTACCTGTTTAGCAAAGTAAATATCATTAAGCCTGTCATCGGTGACTACAGGTTTAGACACGGCTGAATCCTGAACATGTTTAAAAAGAAATATTATACCGTGTACAGGCCTGAAAAAAATGTAATTATTAAAAAATAAAGAACTTTAGAAAAAGAAACACATTTTTATGAAGATAAGATACTCACTTCAAATTTTTAAATGCGTTTTCATCAAGGGTCCATAGTTCTTCTACTTGTACACCCTTCACACCTAAATAAAGTAATTCAGTTCAATTCATATAAATGATAAATGAAAATTTTTACATTTACTAAATTACGCGATTATAAATATTGATGACAAGATAATTAAAATGGTAACATGTGGGAGTGATGCTTCTAATTTTACAGTAAAAAATTATTTTAAAACATATCAATCTGCTAGAGGACACTGATACAATCTTTTAAGAGTACAGCCTAAAGTAATACTGCAGTAGGCATAACAGATATATGTTAGCACCTCCAGGATGAATGTAGAAATAATCAGTCAAACAACCAATATTACCATTGCTTTACTTAAATTAAAATTAAATTCACAATAAGCATGTTTTAACTCATCAAGCTTTTAATTTATTAAGTTTCTTACCAAACTGCTTTATTAGATTCGTAAACACCCCAGGACTACTTTCCAACTTTATCCAATGCATCATATCAGGCATTTTACAAATTTGTTTGCTTATACTTGTAAACTGAAACAAAAAATAAATTAATCTAAATATGTGCATAAATTATTACAGAAGCATACAAACTGGGACTGAGATCGATAAAAAAAAATGGCGTCGTATGGCGTTTTCAAATTTCTCTTAACGGTTTTTCAAGTTAAATTTTTAGTAGTCTAAATAGATAGATCCTCTACAATACTTTGTTTTTTAGCGAAAGATGACGCAGGATAACTTTTTACTCAATTTCACGTAATGGATTCTAATTTAAATCACTCTAATGTACCCTTTTCATACCTTGCCAGGCAGGCTCACTTGGCTTCAAGCAGCACGACAAGCATAAAATACGGATCTCATCCGTTTATTCGTACTTCCAATCAAATTAAAATTGTAAAATTAACTTACCAGAGCGACTGCCACTGCCGGCGAAAATTAATTACAAAAATATCAACCGCGTCACGATGATGAAACACAAATGGACAGGGAAAAGACGTGAACGAAATAAGGACGCTAAGTAGTGATGTTTTATGAACGAATTCGGCGAATGAACGGTTGATTTGACGTTAATAAACTTGTCAACAATTCTTGAAATCAACTACCCATATATTTTATTTTGAATTATTTTCTCCAAACATTAAAATAATCGACTTAACTTTGACTTGTTTTGTTATATATAAGTCATAATCATTTTTTAAAACTAACCGTTGTATGTCCCATACAATCAACCAATTAAAAATGCTTTTTGACCCCTTGGCTAATCGTTGTTGTTAAAAGAGAAAAGGAGGTTTTCATTTATAACAACTTACGAGCAGTACCTTAGTATGTATTTAGTTTGTTCTCTTTCTTACAGTTGAAATAGTAATTTTTTATTACATTTAAGTGTTTTTCGTCTAAACGCTTGCTTTATAGGCATGGACGTTATCGGTTTTTTAACGGTTAACGAACCGGCAATTAGTTTTCATTCACTCACATTTAATTTTGCACATTCTATCACAATTTATATTAAGTACATATTTGTAATAAAAACATGCATGATAGAACTTACTAAAAATGATTTATGCAACTTATTTCAATAATTATGATATTATTAGATTCATCACGTAACCTTGTTTTCATATGTTGGTAACAAAATAATTAACATAATAAATAATTTGGATAACATCCTAAATTATATAAAATTCTCGACCGAGATAAACTGTCACCGATTGTCTCTTTTGTCAAATCCTACTTGATACCAGCCCAATGTATTAAATATAACGATTCTTCCGAATCTTATTTTATGACTACTCTTATTCGATCTTATAACCGATAGCCGAAGTAGTCAACAACACATTGTTTTGCGCACTTCTGGCGACAGAGGAGTATCGATAGCAACTCCATCTTAGATGAATTTTTAATGTTTCAGACAAGCAAACGGTACTACAATGGGTACCTTCACACATATGCTTAAAAGGCAACGAGAATGCCGATAATTGATAAAAGATTGCAATATCCGAAGGGACAGAACATAAAGTACTTCCCAACTACTCTGAAGCTTTGTCCTATTTCAAACAAAGATGAGCTGTACTGTAAAGAATACTTTGATCAAAGGTCCAAAGAGAAAGGTATCTGGTACAAAACCATACAAAGCCAACCCCCGCCTATACCTTGGTTCGACAGGTGTAAGTTGAACAAAGTGTCAGTTGTCTTACCTCTGCGCCTTCGCTCAGGAGCCATTCCATGTAGCAAGTTTGCTTTCCTGATGAAGTAATCACCTCATTGTGAACATTGTGACATGATCCGGGATGTGCAACACTCGCTTGCTGAATGTGTCTTCAATGAGGAGGAGAGATCAAACCACATAAAGAACCATGATTTGACCAGGTATAGTGTGGGGGAGTACCAATCAATTATGTCGCAGCCCTTATCAATCAAAGCAGAAGCAGTATTGCACATGGTTCAAAAGTTATTGTAGTCTGCTGAGAGTGTTTAATTTTAAGGTTAAATTAAGTTCTAGATGTTTAAGATTATTAGTTCTTTGTAGTTTTATATTAGTAACAATGGGGCTGACATGCAATCACGACAGTCTTAAAAATAATAAAGAGAAAAAAAGTATTTGAAGTCTAAGGACAAATAAAATATTTATTTACACCAAAAAATCTATAAAATGAAATAACCAACTGAAGGGACAACAGAACTTTATGACAATCATATTATTTTTTTATCTAACATTTGTCTGCGGCAACAGATGTTTTCCACAATGGTGCCAGCAGTTGGTGTTGCATTGTCCCTGGCTGTGGGGCTTATGTAGCACATGGGCTAAAGCTCTGAATGTACGTTCCTTTGTGAGTATGCCTAGTTCCTCTTATTTCTTATGGCAATTTATAATTTTCTAATAAAGTCAAAATGTTTTCATTATGGGTTGTTACTTCAATTTTTTTTTGTCATTACTTAACTTGAATAAATTAATATCATTGACTATTCTCGACATCTCTTTTAGCTTCTGAGTGTATTTTTATTTAACTGATGATTATTTTTTCTGCTACAATAAAATGAGAACTTTTTAACTTTCACAGTTTTTATATAAGTATGTATCTTTCAAACTATAAGTTGCCAGACAAAATTTACCTTTTTAAGTGCTTTATAATTTAAAACAAAATTACAATACATAGTCGAGGGATACGAAAAAACAATATATGATCGCCTTTTTTATTGACAAACTTTATTAAGAACATAGGAATAAAACAAATCAAATATAATTTATTCACTCTAATTTTATATTCTTAATTATAATAGTAAACAATTGATTTCAATCATACAATATTTCATAATGTAATATTTAAATTAAATGAAAGAAAAATACAGGTTGATTACACTGGATGTTATTAGATGACAAAAATTATTAAAAACAAGCTATAGCTACAGTATGTACGGGCAATTCCCGCGGATTCACCCGCTACGGTTTTTTGCTTGATTAATGCTAAAAGTAATCTGTTACACATGTATACTTATTACTACAAATATCAAATACATGCTTACAAAATCTATTCCTCCTTCCTGTCAATACTAATCTCAAATCATTCCCGTCTGACCCCTATTTCTATAACATTTTAAAGAATAATACACACTTTTTCTATATATATTTTATGTAGTACTCTACTGTACTTATGTTTTTTTTTATTAGATAAGAATCCAATGCAATACTTTATATATTCCTATTTCCTTTACAGTGTCTACCAAATATATATATCAGGCACTATATTCATTCTTCCAGTTTATACAAATAAAAACAATTTTTGTTATGTAATCTATCATCATTATTATCAGTGTTGAAATTTTAAAGATATATATCTTAGCATCCTAAAAATTAAAACATGAAGAAATAAAAAACAGTTATGTGCTAAAACTATATAATTTTGAACAACAATATTCTTAACAAATTCTACAAAACAATGAAATATTTATGTAAAAAATGAAGATAAAAAAAATTACAGCAAGAAAATAAATGTTTACATCACTTAATTTAGTAATAAGTAGTATATTATCATCTTATTAGTTTAAATCAAAGCGAAGTATTATATTTGTTGCTATGCATTAAATTAGTTTTGACTTTTACTTGTGTTCTTTTATAAAACAGAGCCATTATGAACAAACATTTAGATCTAATTAGTTTCTGCGAAGTTATTAATACAATAAACAATTATTGAGTAAAATATTTCCTGTAACATTTTGCTTTCATAATATATTTTGATGATACTATTATACAGTATTCATTGCAAATACATTGTTGCATCAATGTTAAATTACAGTGTTGTTTTGCTAAAAGTGTATTGTTTTTCTATTTAAAATGTTTTAAACTATTTATTTTATTTGCAATAATCTATAGCATTGTATAAACATACCTGCTGTGACCTAATATACAAATATACCACTCTCTCCCAGAGACAGAGTTACGTTATATTTAATACATTGGGCTGGTATCAAGTAGGATTTGACAAAAGAGACAATCGGTGACAGTTTATCTCGGTCGAGAATTTTAAATAATGTAGGATGTTATCCAAATATACACTCTCTCTCTCTCTCTCTCATATATGGCAGACAAAACAATTATATTTACTAAATGTAACCTAAAATGTAACACTGACTTTCTCCTTTCTGTCCTTTTCCTATTCATCTGTGGTTGACGCATAATAACCGCAATTCCCAGTGTTAAAATTTTAGATCCCCTTTTTTAGCTCCAGCCGCCTGTTAGATGCCATCCTGAATGAATTGAATGAATATGAAAAATTAATAAATCGTGTCTTCTGCAATTTAAAAATCCAGTGCGTTTGCAATCAGCGTTTTCCGTTTCTATCTTCATGGAATTTGGCCACAATCTCTCTCTCTTGTCGTAATACAATACATAGCATCCACTCCTCTTCTGTTGTTTTTGAACCAAACGAATTTAGGATAAGGCCGCATGCGATAGACATACATTGTTACACTGACCAATAATCGTAAAATTTCTTTTGTTAAATTGATATCACTGTCTTTTAACGTTTTGTTCGATATTACGATTTACCACAATTGATTGAAAAACGAAAATTAGCATTGTACGACCAATTTACGAATATTCGGTTGACGTATCTCCTTGTTAGCAAAATAAGTCGATCTCAGCGTTATTCGTGCCGATCTTGGTCGGCAGTGTTCTCTTGAGTAATAATTCTTAGAATTTAGGTGCAATTAAAACCATCATTTCATTTAAAAATATGTTTTAACGGATAACGAATTAATTTTCAAAAGTAAACTTATCTAAATAATTATCCATAGTAGTTAAAAACATAACTGTTAAAATTTTATAATATTAAAAATCTACAGGCGAAATTTGACATGTGTTATTGGCAATACTGCATGTTGGTTGATTGGTCTACACAGACGTTTTCGTCGTGTAATGTCATCTTTTGCGTCTGTATGAAGTTGTCGTATCCCTTTCCCGCATTACACCTTTTTCCATTTTAATCCGCTCCTAAATTTCATAGCCTGATAATATATAGCCTAAGACACGTCGTAAGTGTAGGGCTTATCGACAAAAAGAATTTCCCAAAACCGTTTTGTAGTTACTGAGGTTTTCGCGTTTAAACTGGCAAAACCTGACGCTTTATAATATTACGCTTTATAATGTAGATTTTATATGCTCCTTGGATATACATAATATCCTATGTTTTCATCCATAAAGACAGTGTTGTAATGTTAAAATATATTCCCATCTGAGGTCCCTGTAAAAGATACTCGTAAAAGTATATTGTTAATGATTAGCTTGTCTTGTTTCTCAGCTAATTGCCATTCTATAATTTAAAATGGACTTGAAATAAGTATTATTTTCTAATAGATTCATCAATGATGGGTTATATCTTTACAGGGTCCCTATATTTTTATCTGACGATTTGGTTGTTAGAAATAGAACAGGTAATATAGTAAAAAAAATTCTTCTTCTAGTTTCTTAATAAAATTCAATTTAAAAATTTGTCAAAGTGTAAGAAGTTACGAAAATTATTTTAATTTGATAAAATAACGTATAACGCACATAAGATTGGTAATATTGGGAAAGATGCTACCGACTAAATCATACATTAATTGTAAATATTAAAATCGCTTGATTAGTCATTACTATTATATGGACTGTTATGCACAATATACCACATGTATAGTAGTAATTAATTTAATAGTACCATTTGCATTTAATATTTTGAGTGTAAAAAATAAAGTAACTACTGATTTTTATATTTAATAAAAATTAACATTTGCTTTCGTTTCAAAATGTTGCAATGCTTAAAACAGTATATTTGTATTAAAGTGAAATTTATTCATGAACACAAGAAATTGATTTTACAATAAAGAATGTATAATGTAAGGCTACATATTTTTTTTACTTAAAATATTTAAATAACGAATATGCACATATGTAACAAATGCACACGTGCACAATTTAAAGCAAATTTCAATCCACAGGGCAACACTGAGATTAAGAATTCGCCATTTTAATGTTTATTTCTATTCTACTAAACCTAGGAACATTTCATTATCTGGTAGCGATCGTTTTTAAACAAAGATGTTAGTGTGGTTACACTTGTGATATTTCATTAGTTTGGATGGATTTTCTGTCAGTGTTGTGCCAAGTGCGCTTATTTGTGTCAAAGTAAAATAGTTCAGGTTAAACCCTCTTATACTTACTGTATTATAATATATAGTACTACGTACTTAGTTTGAAGTTACCATAATTATTTAGATTTTTCTTTGCAGATTATTCTTTTATTTTTGAGATAAATGTATTTCATCCTTTGTTTCTAGGCATTTTAGTCCATGAACAATCCTGGTGATCAAAATGGCCGTCAACCTCCGCTGCCCGCGCAGCCACGGCCTCCTCCACGAACTGAAACATCACAAGACGAACCAAAGCAAATATGTCGTAATTATGTTTGGGGGACTTGTAAGAAAAATACGAAATGTAAATTTCGTCATGAATTGGACTTTGAAGAAATGAAAAAAATACTTAAATTCTGCCACGACTATCAAAATAAAACCGGCTGCGTAAGAGGAGATTGCACTTATCTTCATACTACTCGAGAAGAGGAAAATCTTTTTCTTGCTACAGGAGAAATACCTCGTGTGCTTGCTGAACGTCACGCCGCCATGCATAAAGCGGCGACAGCGAACAATGGGGAAACAATACCGCAAATAGCAATGTTTATTAGAGAGTCATATGTACCTCCCCAGCAAAGTGGAGTACCAGGACCCGTTGTCCCGACGCCCGTGCCTGTGCCTCCGGGGGTGCCACTCACGCCGGCACCACGACCAGCCCCGCCGCCGCCGCCTCCCTCAGTACGCATGATGCCGGTCATGCCCCTCCCGGTGATGCCTCTACCGGGAATGCCTCTGGCAGTGCAGCAGCCACCTCCTCCTCCACCTCCCCCTCCTCCTCCGCCACCTCCTCCAACTGCTACAACAAGTGATACACGTTCTACAGCTCCTGTATACACAGGTAAATTATAGAAATTAAGTATATACTTATATTATGTTCTACTTAAGAAAAGAGATCTAAAAATGTTATATTTTTTTTCATTTTTATAGTTAAATAATTATATAAATTAGATAAGTAAATTAGGACTTTGTTCGTATTAGTTCTTCATTTTACTAATTTCTTACTGTATAGAGATGACCAATTAACTCGTTTTAAAATTGAGATTTTTCTGTATATTTTTAGAAAAAATTCACAACTTTAAATGTTTCCTAAAAATATCTTACGTAATGTTCATACGTTTGGGAAAATAAAAAATGTAATATAATAATCGTTAATAGAGTGAATTAAACATTATTATATAGGCCTTTAAACTGAATCACAAGTAATATTAAATTTAATGAAATTATGTAGATATTACATTTTCCAAATTTAATATATGCATAATTATATTTAAAGTTGGAACATTTTTAAAAAGCTGCAATACTTGGTACGTAACATTTTAGCTCCAGTTGCTCCACCTCCAGAGAGTACTCCAGTGGCATTTCCTTTGAATCAACCACCACCAGCTATGCCTGTCATGTATGTATAAATCTGTTCATTTTAAAATTATTAAAATAACCAAAAACTCATAGTGAACTTATTTTAAGGTTTGATGCAAGTAGACCACCACCGCCATTACCATCTCAAATAAATGCAACTAGGGTTGCTGTGAAGCACAAAGCATTAAATTTATCTGAAGGTATGTTAATTTACGTATTTAGATTTTCAAAAATTGAGACGAATTAACAAATCCACTAAATGCTTAGCGTTATATAAAATCTTTGTTTTGAGTGTCAATAGACAGACAAAGAGATTTTAGCTTCAGCGAATAATAAAATCAAATCCCAATCCAGAAATCAAATTAATGAAGTAACTTTAAATTGTCACTATCAAGCTTTTATAAAAACCTTAGAACTCTTTGTGTGTTACATTTAAACTTTAATTTTTATACATCTATGCCATTGTGGTTGGCTTTGCAAGAATCCCATGCGAAACTATCCCACCGCGTAATATGCCAGCCATGCTATATATATAACAATTAACGACCTTGATGGAGAATTTTAGAAAATTTAACTAAATCGCTGAAGTAAATTTTTACGTAACTTATAAAAGTTATCTCACATTTGTTAAAATCGTCAATACGTCGAAACTACATGGTAGTAATTTTAATGTTAGCATTTGCAAGAAGTCTCTTGTAATTTATGTATATAATTAATTACTAAATATTAAAATTAGAATTTTTAAATCATCAAGCATATATGTTTACACTTTGCTGATATTGTAATGTTTTTGTTTTACACCATAAATTTCTATCTGGCTTGGCGCTTGTTGATTTGTTCTCAGCTGGACCAAGCAAAATAAGGAAGCCAGAGGACAACAATGTTGCCGACGCGCATTGCGAAAACTGTGTTCAGCTCGAGATCAGGTTTGGAAATACTGCAATTTGTCTTTCATATTGTCTGCATGAATTTAAATCTGAAAGTCTGTAATAATTACAAGTATATATTATAATGGTTAAATAAATATTAATATTAGTCGTGGCTTTTCACAAGTGGTTTCCATCCATCACGAACAATTGTTTTAGCGAGTATATTGATGCAGGGCGCATTTTAATTTTATTAATAAAAGATACATCTAGCGAATTTTTAGTCTTCAATAACCCTTAGGTTGCCTTAGCTTCATATTCAGCCAGCACTATGGGTAAAAAAAAATTACTTCAAGATCCCTGAAAGCGCATTTTCGGAAAATTCCATATAACATGCTGTGCGAAAAATTAAAACATTTACTCAATATTTCCTTCACAAATATTTTAGTATTTCCTCTTTTCCCTAAATCTCCTTATAATGGGATGTTACCAATACAGACACCAACAAAGTAAACAATAAATACCAAGTTTCAAAAATTTATAAAACATAGGGGATAGAGTTCATATTATAAAATAATTGCGTATTAAAAACGTTTGCGCGGCGATTACGAATTTCTTTTATACGTAGATACAAAATATACGCGCTTAATACGGAAGCGACACCTGGAATTACCTTTTTTAAAGTTAATTTGTCAATATTAAAATAATAAGCATGTGATGTAAGACACAATCTATTTAATTATTTTTTTTTCCGTAGGGTTGATTTGTATAGACAAGAATATGATAAGCTGCAATGTGAAAAGGAGTATCAAACGTTGCTCTACGAAAAGAGTCTAGAGGAATATAAATCTGCAAAACAGCTGTTGAGATCCTTTGTTAGTCCTGACTTATTCCGGATTTTGGAAGAACACATTGAGGTTATTTCATTTTTTTATTACTTTAAAAATAATTATGGGGTCAGCTTCTATTCTTATTTCATAAATAAGTTTTCTATAAAAAAATTATTGAAATTTATCTACACAACATAATATTTATTTTATTAAAATTATGAAATAAGGTATTGTCCATAGAAGCAGATTTGAAGAAATATGAATATAGTAATAATGTTATATTTGGTTTCAGGGCGTCCCACAAATACAGTTACATGACATAATGTCACAGCTAAACCCGCTTGGTTGGGTAATTATTTGTTTTTAATAATAAATAAAATTATTAATAATTTCAAATATTTAACTAATATGTTGTCTAATTTATTTTTTAGAATATGTCAACGGTACCAAAGCAATTTTTGTTACAACTTATGGATTGTGTTTTTAGTAATTCTAGAAGTGTAATTGATATGGTGAGTTTTTATTTTATTATAATAGTGGGCATCCCCTTTCATAATAAGTTACGTTTATATATATCATCATCAGTTTTTTAAGTAAAGATTGGAAATTTTTTGAACATTTTGTCTGTTACAATTATAACATATAAACACATACATTATCAGTTTTGATGCTACATTTTAAGTCAGCCTTCTTTAGAAAATAGAGTTCTAGTAATATGAGAAAACTTATAAAAATTTGACAATGACAGTAATATTTAATAATTATTTCTTTAATTCTAATATTTAAGGGTTCAAGTACATCGAGCAATT
>DWMW01000107.1:0-12036 GCA_018246335.1 Papilio thoas cinyras
GGCAAGCACAAGATCCGAAGTATCGAGTGGGTGCGTGCGCTGCGGCGAGCGGGCGGTACATTCATTATCACTTACTTTACTTAACACACTTACTTTACGTAAGGGGAGGAGGGAGGCATAAGGCGGGTACGGGGGTGTCGCGGGGGCGGGGCAGTCGTAGCCCCGCCCCGATATCAGCGAGTGTCGCTCGCAGTCATCCCCGCTATGTGCGAGCCCAGCTCGTTTTGCTGACTCTACCTCAGATTGTGATGTCTAACACGACTGATGTTTTGTTGCGCCTGTGACAACTTCCGAGATCAGATGACGAGAGAAGCAGCGGACGGACGACTACGGACGACGAGGTGCAAGCTGCGACTGCGAATTGCTCCACACAAAGTAGCCGGCAAACAATTCAAATGCGAACAACTTGCAGACACAGTCCCTGCAGGCGTTGCGGCACTACATACTTGCCAGACAGCGATGTCACCAGAGACATGTCTACATGGGCACACGTCTCTACATAAGTAATTAGCTATGCTATCGCACTAGTTGCTAAACAGGCGCGTTATTCCCAACTTAATCGGAGGTACGAGAGTTATAACAGTATCGGCGCGGCACGAACAACCAGCGCCGTGCACTTGGCGAGGCACTTCAGAGAAAACTCTAATAAAAAAGGAATAATTAAAAACCATTAATAAAGACAAAATAATTTTATGCTTACAAATATTCTAAAAGTAAAACAAAGAGGCGATACACGAGAGGATTGTCGCCGCCGCCGTCGCCGGGCCTCGCGCCTCGCTATCGAGTCACGTCAGGGCTCCGCCGCGCACCGGGGACACCTCGGCGCCCCTATGAACCAACAGTTAATATCACATATACAACTGAAATAAGTAGGTGTAGGTGTTCGAGCTCCGATACACGTGTTATGTGAAAGGCCCGGGGTCAGGCAACACCATGAAGTAATACTAACTCGGCCACGTGCAGCTCCCCCTCGTCCGCGCTGCTGCGCCCGCTGTCCGCCGACCTGCGCATCACACACCGTCACCTCACCCTCGAGCCGCACTCCTACCTAAAGTAAACTATCCTTCCGATGCAGTCGTCTACTGCTGGTCGCCAACTAACTCATTGCCGATATCACTTATCCTCTATCTGACCTAGCTTTACACATTCATGGGCTTTTTGCCACCGTAATATTATTGTGGAGTTGGAGTGGAGAAATATAATATATGGTTTGAAGCACGTTTTGCTTCATTACTAATGTTCCTGAAACAGTGCCGGCAGCCGACACGGTTTCCGCTGTGCAGCGCGATGAAGCCATTAAAGGAAGGTAATGCCGAAATAGGTTTGAGAAACACCGTGCGGTAATTTGCTTCTTAAAGATGACCAACGTCGGTGACCAGCTGACAGCCATCATCGAAGCCGATCGTCACCTTCCCGGGAGATCGCACACAACTTCATTGCTCGGTTCCGCGCGATTTAAACCAGTTCAAAGGATTTATCGCTGGACTGGCCGTGTACAGCACTTGGGATGTGAAACGGTCGCGGTGCGCGCCCCATGAGACATCACAAACCACTTCAAAGGAAATATCCATCAAAAATATTTTGCTTTACTACTCAGGATATATTATGTATTACCTTAAGTTATGAGCGTACAGCAATACCTCGCTTTGCATCGTTTCGTTTTGCGTTTTTTTTGAAGTTGCGTCGCTGCAACGACGACGTCGGGAGGCCGTACGCCTGACTGTACTCCCAGGGCTCCCTCATTCGCGTACTATTCGTAATATTATATACATTTACATCAACGCAAATTTAATACAAGTTTATTTTTAAAAGGTATTATTTTCGTAAGCCTGGAACCGATCTTCAATAAATGGTTTGCTATAGAAAATCTATTTTCACTTTGCGTCGTTCCAATTTGTATTGAGTTTTTTTGGAACGTAACCCCGACGCAAAGCGAGGTATTGGTGTACATTTAATTTTGTTGATAAACCCAATAAATAAAGCCCTGATCCAGCCGCATCGGAGTACTACTTACTTCGTCCCCCGGGGCCCGTCGAGTGACAGTGAAGACGTTATATTCCATTTAAATCTGTTTTTGATTTTTGGCCGGAAACGATCACACTTTCTACACGCGTAACGTTTTCAAGTTTTCAGAGCGAAGGCAAAAAGTTATCGAACAAAATAGAAAATACATACATACAAGATAAGATGTTCATGCAGAAACAACTCGGCAATAACTTAGTTGGCAACCTAATAATGTATCACTTATTTCACGTTGAGGGTTAACTCGGGGAATCGATACATGCGACGGAAAGAGTTACATCTGTAATGCCATTGAATATTAAAGCCGTAACTATTTTGGTCGCATGTGTAGTTTTAGTAAGTGTGGCCCGCGCGGAACGCCGTGGTCTGCCTGTGGTACATGAACGCCGACGCGGAATTGCCCGGAGCCAGTGCTTTACAACCTCACAACGTCATTAATCGACATCAAGCAGGTGTGATGATGTGTTCAAACCATAGGCCAAGATATGCCTATATCTTGACCTACATGATTATATTAATTATATATTGCTTTGTTTGACAAGGACAAAAATGTAAGAACATCATGATCAATTAAGTGAAGCGATCACCTGAGCTGTTTGCGGCGCGTCTCGGAGCGGAGAGCGCGACGCGGGGGCGACGGCGAGGAGGAGTGGGGCGAGGCGGCGCGCGGCGACGTCGACGCGGACCTGCGGGACGTGGGCGAGGCGCCGCGCGACGTCTCCTCTCCCGGCGGCGAGACTTCCCGCCGACACGAGGCTTGCGACGGGGACGCGCCCGAAGAGGTTTTTTCATTCTTGTAACGCGGGATACGCGCAGCCGCGGCCAGCCGACGAGCCCGCTTGGCCGCGCGCTGCCGGATGCGCCGCCTACGCCGTTTCCGCACCTCCGCTCTACACCGATATGGATTAATGACCTCCATAGTGAACTCTTCTCCGTGTTACGAGACACGTGCACATGCGATATGAGGCAATCCGAGGAGCCCAGTCACCACGGCTTTGCAAGTCTCCCCTCTCTAACCTACGCAGCTAATGAGAGACCGCGCTACGTGAGAAGCGTCACGCCACGACACTTGTGTAGCGACCTAGCGACTGCTCATCTTAGCCGGGGTTAACGTTACAACTTCTCTATTTATCCATACATAAACAGATTATGACACAATTGTTACTTTGCCATGCAGTGTACGATTGATATTGGAACATATATAAAGTTCGTTTGCGGCTCCACGTGGGACTCGCGCGGCAGTCATGATCTCGTTGTCTCCTCCAGCACGTGTCACGATCGCTGACTATAAAGTGTGCTATTCTTTTTGCTCAGGCGTCGGCTCGGCTTTTCGCATGGCTTAGCTCGGAATGGTTACAAGCCACGTGGGCTTTGCCTCACAAAACCTGTTAATGATAGAAAGGTGCTGAAGTTTCTGGTGCCACTTCTTCCTCAATCATTTTCCGAAGTGGTAGCAACACAGCTGCAGTCGGATAATGGTGACGACGACCAAGGATCACCATGTGAAGATCGGCTCGGCCGCCTCGACGACCCGCAGCCGCTGGTATCGAACTCGTCTCCATTTGGTGAACTTTGAATGTAGCTTATAAGACCTCTCATTTTAAATACTTTTAAATGAAGTCCCCGGATGTTTATTAAACTACAAAAAGAAGGCTTTGCCGTTACTAATGGAGAACAAAGCTAGCTAATTCGCGCCACGGCTACGCTTCCGTGTCCTGAACTCCTTTCATGAAGTATTGCATGATAGCATTAGATGACGCAGAACCTCGATAACGTCGCGGTCGATTGTAGGCCCTCGGCATACACCTAATGGAACACGATAAAGGGTAAGTGGGCAGTAGTGTGGTAAGTGATGCCGTATATGTTCCTGTACAATGTAATAAACATCCGTGGCATAAATACGCCTTTTATGGGAATAAAAAACGACAGGCACGGGAAGGTCCCGACGACATCCGCAATGAACGGGACTGCCGCCACGATTGGTACAATCTGTGTTTCTTTCGTTCTGCAATAAAACGGTATCGACACACAAAATAAACTATCTCCAGCAATAATAAGTATTAAATGTATAATAAATACAGGGGCCGGCAGAGCCGCGGAGGCGACCTGAAACAGAGGGGAACTGGTTTGGATTTTAAGTTAAGCCCCACTCGCTTCGGTTTAGGGCCCTCTCTGCGGCGGAGCTGGACTGCACATGCGGCGCGGGCCGGGGGCCGCCTCCTCTAGCCCTCCACCTTTCGCACCCCATAGCAGATCTGGCCACGATCGCCGTGGAGGCTTTGAGGGTAAATGAGTTAGTATCGAGTCGGTCACATGTCAGTTGGAAATGAAGTAGTCTCGTTTATAAATGTAGAGTTTATTACAAAAATATATTTATGCTACAGATAGTGGCGGCCGCCCGCCCGAGCGGACGGTCCGAGGTCTATCTCCCGATGCGTAGACCCTATGCCTTCATTTAATTTAAATTTATTTTTAAATGGTTACACAAAGAGAAACAATAGCACTGTGACAACAAGAAAATTATTAAACAAACTTGGATGTACGAATCTAAATTAAACTAGTACAATGAATGTTTCTTAACATTAAAATCGTAACGAAAAGAAGAAATAACACGTGGCGCCCACCGTGCCCACCGCGCCAGTGAAGCACTCACTGGACTCGTTTCAACTCCCTCAGTGCAACAATTGTATAAGTTTTCTCTTAATCTAGAAGTCCTGCCCGAGCGAGCACACAATACATGTTACATAAGTATAAAGTTTGCCGGCCGATGAAGCGGTAGGCAAAGAATGGCAGGCAAGATAGCTCATCCGATGTGGGACAGGTTGTGATCCGATGTGGGCTAGGCGCGTGAGGCTCGGGGCACGGCTACACTAACTACGACATACAAGCGGCGCCTCACCCGGGGTGCTCCTGGTCCGACTCCGCGGCGTTCTCCTCGCCCTCCTCCTCCTCGGTCTGCCCTCCGCCTGCACGCACACACACACACAGGGCGAGGTATTATATGACAATAGAGAAAGATAATATAGGTATTTATATGCCAAACATGATGTGAAACGTCGAGGGTTCAATTCCACCATAAATTTAATTGAAACAGTTAAAAGAAATATTAGCAGTTAGTAAATTATTTCCACGATCTACTAAAATTATTTTCATAATAAGCGCAAAAAGCTTACGCTTAAGGAATGTAGACGACTATTTAAAGCTCCATTGTATTGCTTTTATATTGAAAACTTTACACGTGAAATGTGAGTGCGAGCTGATACGTACGGGCGCGACGTGTATAGTGGCGTTTGGCGGGGGGCGGCGGGCGCTCGTCGGGCGCTTCCGACAGCAGTGAGCTGCGGTACGTCTGCAGCGCGGACCACTCCTCGCGCCACGCTACCGTCGGCTGCAGTCGCGAGTCGAGGAACTGTGCGGAGACAACTTGGTATGGCAGGAGCGAAAGTAGCGAGCGGTTCGCGTCATAATAAGTAACGACAAGTGATAGGGGACAAAGTTAAGGGGCGACCCGCGTTTCGTACCTTCAGGACTTGTCGCTTGTCCTGCCGCAGCAGCTTGTTGGAGAATTCGGAGAGCGGCTCGAGGAACAGGAGGTTGGGCGGCGGGGCGGCGCCGCCGGCGTCCACTGCGGCGAAGCCGATGCCGGCGCGGTGCAGCGCCGTCAGCGCCTCGCGGTTCTTCACCGCGTCCAAACCGAACATCACCGCGAAACGCTTCGCCAGCTCCTAATATTGATTTACAATATCTAGAAAACGAGGGTTTGTACTTTAGCATAAAAGTGAAGCGTAGTGTTCTTTGCCCCGTACCTTGATCTCAACGAGGTCGGGCAGGCCACGGTGCGGCGCGGGGTGGTGTTGCAGCATCTCCGCGAACAGCGCCTGCATGGCCAGCTGCATGGTCAGCGCACAGTGCAGCTTGCTCATCTCGCGCGTCTTGCTCACCGTCGACTTTATTATGTCGCCGTAGTCGTTGTAGCACTGCACACCGCGTCACGTGTACATTAATCTCCAAAACGTGTTCCATCTGATGGAGCGTAGTAGTGCTCGCAGTTCAATCTACCAATGAAGTTACCTTGATGTAGTGCTTGAAGACGTCGGCGGCGCGTCGGATGGGTATCACGTTGTACACGATGAGCTTGCAGTAGGCGGCCAAAAAATTGCGCCGCTTGTGCAGCTCCTCGATACGTCTCTCGTCTTGATTTTCTGCAATACGCATCAGTTTGAATGAGGCCGTGGCGTAACCCTCGGCCGCCGGTCGGCGAGCCCTCGGCGTGTACCATCGGAAGTCCGAAACCGTTTCCGCCGATATCGAATGAGGAAGCAATATAAAAATATTTATATATACTTCAGTATGTGTGCTCGTGTCGGACGGATCGGTTTCTCGAGTGCCGAGTGAGTCAGTGCGCGAGCGAGCGAGCGGCGGCCGCGGTCCTGACTACATTAAAATTGAACCATGCAACTCGTTATATTGTATGCGACTGAGAGGAACAAGCGTTGCGAAATGAGTCAAGTCCTCCCCCGCCCGCTCACTTCCCCGTGGAGAGCGGCGAGGCGAGGACTCGGCGATCGTTTGTGAAACTTAGTAAAAGCAACGTTAGTAATATTGGGCTTTGTTAAGAGCCCCGCGTGGAGCCTCCTCCATATGACGATCGCGACCCTCGTTGGCGATGTAATGCCATACACTACCACATCACAAACCAATAGAAAACGCAACTAAAAAAAATACAATGCATTGAACAGAACATGCTCCGAAATTATAATTCTTAACGATGTTAATGAAATAAGTTAATAAAAGTGCGATCCGAGAGCGCGAGCGAGCTACGGGGTGGTCGAGGGCGCGGGGCGCGCGGGCCGAGGGTGGGGTACGCGCCCGGGCACGGCTGCGTTGTCGGATCGCATCAGACAAGCGGGCGCGACAATTTTCCCTTAGTAATGTTTGTAATACAACAGACATCAAGTGCGCCGAGTGTTTGCGGGTCGCGGGTCGCGTTGAGATAAAAAATATGCATTATTGTGGCCGACGCCGGGCGCCGGGCCGCCAGGTCGCGGGTCGCGGGGGGGCGCGCCATTACTAAGGTAAAATAGCGGGCGCGAGGGTGGGGAGGGAAGGGGCGGCAGGCGGCGCGTGCGAGCGAGCGGAGAGCAACTGGCTTACCGGCGTCGGCCGCCGCAGAGCGCCGCGGCGTCACATGCAACCAAACACACCACACCGTTATAGCGCCGCGACGACGAGCGCGTTCGCTTCTCTCCGTCGGGCGGTAGAACGGAAATAATGCATATTTTTTCTCACAATAATTCGGTAGAGTCGGAGGTCGGTCGGAGACAGACGTAAAGAAATTTTATTAAGAAAGTATGAGCTGATTTCGGAAACGTCCGTCTTATTATACGAGACCAATAACGTTTCCTTTCTGAATGTGATCAAAGCCTAAATAATTAAACAACGTCGAACTAAGGAATACTCAATTTTTAAGAAACTAGGTGCCGCGGTGGTCTCAATCATCAGTCACAAGTGAACAGACAATGCGAGAGGGCTCAGCGCCTCGGACAAGCCGGTGTCCGCGCTCTGTAAACATGTCCCGTATCTACGCCGCGTGGTGAGCTGGCTGTTAAATTTATCTACAAAATTCGAAAGATTACTTGGCAGAAATTTGCACTATAACAATACTCAACATATTTTTACTCACACTTTGAGGTAATCAATTTTTAACGAATGTTTGATTTGCGTTGTCACAATGTTTGGCAGGCAGCGCGGGCTATTGGGACAGCGCCGGAATGAATTCTTAATAAATAAGTTACCTTGGACGGAATTATCCGATAGAAAAAGAATATTCAAACGAGCAAATGTTTCAGCTCTGTTGCCGCTTAGCTCTGGCTACATACAGACGCGTGCGCCGGTCCGCACTGTACGCGTGTCTTCAAAAGACTACGTCTACGGTTTTTGTTTACCTCTACATAAGGTGTTAGCTACAAAATCGGACTGTTACATATAAAATTGTCAAGGAAATGTCTTAATTTGAAGATAAGTTTGAAGAAGGACACAATGTAACCGACGAACATTGTCGACGGGAGGTTTACTCCGAGTGACAACATTGTACATGGTTCTCGACACGCAGAGTGCACAGTGTCTGTGTGTGTATGTGTGCGGACAGTACCGTAGTTGGGCAGCACGAAGACGAACTCCTGTATGAAATCGTTCAGCAGGTCGCACAGGCCGGTGTCGGGCTCGTAGACCAAGCGGCGGTAGCGCTCATCGCCGGGGTGGTGGCGCGTGTGCAGCTGCTCCGCGAAGAAGATCAGCAGGTCGCAGATGCTGGTGTACGCCTGTCGAAGTCACCTCTACGTTACACTACACCGTCTCCAGCGCTCCGCGAGCCGCTCATTCGCGATGCATCAGTTAGCAACGTGCGGCCCACCTCGCTGCGCAGCTGCGCGGTGGTGCCACGCGCGACTATGTCGCGGCAGTGCGCGCAGTAGCCGTGCAAGCGCTCGCGCAGCACCTCGCCGCCGGCGCCGCGCTCCTCCAGCTCGTTCAACGACCACAGCAGCGAATAGAAGCACGCGCGCACCACGTACACCAACGCCTGTCGACCTCGAAACGTTACGTGTCGTGTTCCGTTGCCGGCCATGCTCCGACCGGCGTACCGTTGTGTCGTTCCGTTAACGTACCAGCTTGGGCATAGTGTCGTCCTTCTCGACGCACTTGGGCAAGTCCTCGAACAGCGAGTCCCAGATGTTGGTGTCGTTGAGGTTGTGGCACATGTACATGATGGACACCTTGCGCAGCGAGTTGGTCACGTTGAACAGCTCGTCCGCGTCCGGCGACTCGCCCTGTCCACACCACACACTGCGTCAGTCAACGCCGCCTCGCCTCGCCTCACCTCGCCTCGGAGCCGATACCGATCCTTCTCACCCCCTCGATGAGCGTGCGGAACTCGTCGATGGCTTCCTTGTACTTGTTGACGCACATGTCGGTGACGGTAGCGCGCGCCACCTTGCAGCGCGAGTACACGGCGCACTGGTCACTGCACAGGTACTCCAGCGTGCGCCCGCACGTCTCCAGCACCTCGCTCTCCGTCTGTTGCCGCACGATGTCACGGATCTTGTTCAGCAGCAGCGTCAGGTTCTGCAATCGATATCGACCCACACGCTAACGTATCAAATTAACATTATGTCTGTGCGCGGCTTCACTGTCAACAGTTAATATTTAAAATAAAAAACAAGTATAACAAGGTGTTTATGCACTGACCGCCTCCTGGCGCTGCGTGGTGTACAGCTCGAGGTCGAAGTACTGCGGGATGGCAACGAGGTTGGCCAGCTTCTCGGGGTCGGCGCGGAACTTGTCCAGCAGCGCTGGCAGCGCCGCCATAAAGTGCGTCGTCATGCGCGCGCGATCGTCGCTCACCATCTACATCGAAATCATTCCGGCGTACTCAAACCTAACTGATTTATGCTCTTACATCTATTGACATCGGAAATGTCATCTCATTTCATCACGTATTATATCTTTCTACGGTACTGCCACAAACAATAATTAACTGGAATGTAACGTTTGCAATACTTCACCTTGGCCTGCTCTTTAGAGAGCAGCTGGTTCTTGCGCGCGGGGCCGCGGCCGACGGGCGGCTCGCCGGTGCTGGCCTGCCGCACGCAGCACACCATCAGTTCGATCAGCGACGACTCCTGCGCGATCGCACGCTTATCATCGTCTAATACACACTAGGCATACTAGGCGTAGTAACGCATAACGGCCGTACATACTGCCGTGTCATTGATTCAAACACATATGGCCGCAGACGGACGACAGCGATAGACAGCTCCGGTAGAGGCTCTACGGGTTTTATATCGCCTTATCACTCTCCTCTCGTTTTTTGTAATTAATTTCCATAAAAATGTTGCCTAAAATAAAATTGGAGAACATGCAACGAAGGTCCTGTCCAACCAACCTGTCTGTTGTCGAGAGGATCTTCTTCGGGCCCCGGCTCCTCGAGCAGCAAGTCCGTCATGCACTCCCAGTCCTTCATCATGGGGTTAGAATCTATCAGCGAGTCGACCAGATAGGCGCCGTGCTCGTGCAGCTGTCCACAAATACACAAGGTTAAACGATAGTGCATGTATCGAATGAACGAGTATCGTCGGCACTGCCGCGCAGAGCTCACGACATGTTATCGACTTTGGAAAAGTCGCGGCACAGACGGGGTAAGTGTAGCGAGGCGACCGCGGTACCTCGGACTCGATAAAGAACTGCACGAGGTCTCGCAGCAGCGGCGTGTTGGGAAGACGCGCCTTGCCGCGCCGGGACCGTAGCGGCTCGGCGGGCTCCTCGCTGCGGAACAGGCGCACGTTGAGGAACTCGCCCGCCGCCGCCGCCACCGCCCGCCACGACGAATACACCAGCTCGTACACGTTCTCGCAGTCCTTGTCGACCAGCATGTCCGGGTGCATTCTGAACACAAATGTTCACTCCAACGTATGTTTTCATTTAAAAGATAGAGTAACCGACCCGGCTCGAGGTCACAGGACGCCTCCACCACTACTGCCACTCACTTCAGGATAGCGATAACAAGCTTGACGGCGTGCACGGCCACCTCCGTCTCCTTGTCCAGCGACATCGACACGATGCGGTCCTTGAACTTGGAAGTGAATAGCTCCAGCTTGCCCTTCAGCTCGTCGCATTCGTACAGCGGCTGTAGCGCTTGCAAGCAACGCAGACGCACCTCTCCCACCTGTACATAACCACGCAAATGTAAAATTGGGTATTCACTCCAAACAATGACAAAAAGCAATAAAATCACTAACTTTTGTTAAGGTTTAGAGAAGAAAACAATTCCGTTCCTCTGCCAATTGAACATATTCAGCAATCTTGATATCGCTAACACAATGTCCCACAACGTAGTCCAGCGGCGATAGGATACGGCGATAACGTACAAGTCGGACAGTGAATATCGAATACGATCCTCACCACTTGCGCGTTTGTGACATGTGCGTGTCAACATGGCGCAACAGTACTTGTTCTCACTTACCTAATTATATTCTCAAATAAATGTAAGTAACTTCACCTTGTCGTGTAACGTCCAACCAATGTATTTGAGATAGAGATCGTCTAGGAAGTGGGCGGGGAACTTCTCCATCCAAATGCCTATTTCCGCCATCGTAATCGCTCGAATATCCGGCAAGGTATCCCTGAGGGGCGACGAGTTCACACAGTTAATGACAGAACGAATGAAAACTTCGTCACAAGGTCTCACATAAATGTTTAATATCGATATGGTGAAAATGTCAAAAAATATTTTGTTTATATTGAAAACAAACAATACTTGTGCTTGGGCGAGTTAGGATTACGTAACAAAATAAAACGCACTTTCACTGGAAATAACAATCGGGGCGATCTGCAACGCAGGCAATCATTCACATAGCGTTTGTCTCGAAAATACAAGAATCGAGTTATGTAGTTCTCCCCCTAGTGGGACATGTAGAGTTACAGGATTCTAATACAATAAAAGTAGCGGCGGTAATAGTATTACATTGCAAGCTTTCTTTTAATTTATACCGGCATCGATTTTTTTTGGCAAACTGAATTTATTGCCCAGCGGGAACTTGTCAACGACTAAGAAGCATTTTCTACTTTTAGTCGTTGACAAGTTTCCGCGAAAATCGTCTTTCGAAATGTGGCTGCACTACTCAGTTGCCTACCGCTTCAGGGAATACAGGCGTGAGATATTGTTCTGAATACTTATTCATAATATTTGTTTTCATAATTACAGCTGCTCAGAAATCAGAGGCGGGAAGTGTTTTTAGATGGAAGTATAAATATATTATTTGTTATCTCGCTCATTATATTAGTCGCCAAGTCATTATTTATGCTGTCCCTACAACTTCAATCGTCCTCTTTAAAAAGATTACCTTGAATTCGAAACTATTTTAAGGTCTTCTAATATAATTTAAAATTACATAAAATCACAACCTTTGATCCATCTCATTTCAGCCGCAGAAGAGCTTACTCTGTAATACCTCAACC
>DWMW01000108.1:0-12001 GCA_018246335.1 Papilio thoas cinyras
GCATACATGCTCGTCGGTTACGGGTACTTCTTACATCGCCTTTCTTTAGTATATCACTAATCTGATCGATGTAAGTTTACTTTTCTTTTGTTTTATTATATATTTTTTGTTTTTTAAATTTCTTGTTTTGTACTCGCCATTTGTATCTCTTACCCTATGTAAATAAGTGAATAAATATTTTATATGCTACGGTGGTGAACATGTGGTATGGATGAGGAGAGAGTTGCAAGATAAATTTGTTACAAAAAGTGTTAATGTAGGTACATGATGTCACAGGATTTACATAGATCAAATTAGTGACACAGTAAAGAAAGACGACATAAGAACTGCTCGTAAACGAGCATGTGTGGATGTATGGATGTGGATGAAGTAAGAGAGATGTGCAAGCTTGGTCTCAATTGATTTGCTATTTACAGAAGTCTATAGATAGCTGTCACTTAACATTAGTTGTACTGTTTGCTTACTTGTCGACGTTTTTGTAATAAAAATAACTTAATTTATCAAATAACTTAATTGTTCACAGTGGTAACTTGACGACGCGCATCGTGTGGTCGCTGATAATGGAAGTGATGGTGTTTGTGGTGACCGTCATACTGGCGATGGTGGACAGCTCCGATTGGACCATTATATTCTTCTGGATCACTATATGCACGGTCTTTGTATTGAACGGTAAGAAAATAATTGAACGATCAGTTTTATACTTGTGTTACAGCGCCATCTATTATTATAAAATGACACCTACGAAAAATTTGCAAGTTTTTCTTTAAGAACGTTTTATGAATTTTCAAATTTATAGGAATGTGTTGTTTAATATATCGTTACATAAATTGATATTTAAATTTAATAGTATGCAAACTGTCATATTTGTAAAAGACGCAGACTATTAGCGCCATCTATTTCATTAAAAAGACAACTATTCACAATGTAACATAACTCCCTCCCTCTTTTTGTTAACAAAATATCCTTTATTTAGGAATTAATTGAGTGCATACTATAACATAAAATTGTCTTTCAGCATTCAACGCGGTATTCCAAAACTCAGTATACGGTGTAGCGGCCCGCCTACCCCCTCAGTACACGGGCGCGGTGGTGCTCGGGTCAAACATCTGCGGCACGTTGGTCACACTCCTCAAGTGGCTATCAGATACCTTCACTTCTAGCAGACGTACATCAGCTATATACTATTTCATCGCAGGAATGTTTGTACTGCTTATCTGCTTTGATACGTACTTCGCGTTACCTTTGAATGTAAGTTTTTAATTTTTTATTCATATTTAAAAAATACCATAAACAAATTTATAATTCTACCTGTAGCTTTTGGTGATATTAATTTTGTGTTAACTCTATAAAGAGGTATATATCCATATTGGAATTTGTGTCAGATATGGCGATAGGCTCGCCCCCTAACACATTATGGGACGGAAAAACATATAGCGAAATGTGGGTGCACTAGTCGCACCTCTGCCTACCCCTTCGGGGAATTCAGGTGTGATATATATTTTTCGTCTTCTTTATCCCTATTATACATATATATATTTTATATTGAGTTTCAATTTTGTCCGTTATAACAAACTATCACAAATTAATTTTATATATCATAGTTTCGATGTTATTTGTATCAAAAATTTTAATTAATTTTAACGTAAAATTATTCTGAAATATATAATAAAAATATTTTTTTTAAACATATACAAAAAGTGAGCTCTCAAACACGCTATCAAAGTTTGTACGTGTCTTAAGTATATATAGAATTCGAACAGTTTAGGAAATGACTCCGTGGCGTATACGTTCATGACGTATGTCATCCCACTTTAACGCAATGACGTAATCGTTATTTCGATGACGTCATATTTCTAATACAGTGGGTAAAATAATTGCTTCACTAAAACACATGCGGGTTTCATCAATAAACTTGTGTGCACCTAAGTTTCGCTACACTTTTTTAAATCACTTTTATAAGTTATTGTTAATATTTCATTTCGAAATATTATTTTATTAATATAAAAAGTTTAATTTAATTGTAAATAATAACTTTTTAATATAAAAAAATTTAACACAAAAAAGTTTACATTACGTATTGTATAAAATAAAAAGTTAATTAAACAATAAATAAAAACAAATTCAATAAAATCAACCAATTTTATTAATTTTCACATGAATATAACATCATTTGTGATCACAATATAATATTTTTATTTGGAAACAAAATTATTGTAATTTAATTTAGGCCAACCTAAACATAAATTTCAATTAACCTTTAGCCTACGTGTACATTCTAGATTACCGCAAACACCGATAGATGGCGCTGTAACAAAAAATATTTATACTTTTCAGAGATTCTATCGCTACCACGAAACATTACAAGAGAGAACGTTACGTGTTAACCCAGCGCTAGCAGCTACCAATCAGAACGGCAGTCCGGCAAAGCAACGAATTCCTTATGGGACCATATTCAAACAGGCCTGGATTCAGCTCTATAATATATTTATTATCTTTTTCGTGACTCTCTCCGTCTTCCCTGAAGTGCAGTCGAGTAAGTATCACGTTATTTAATATTAAAATCACTATCACGACAGGAATCTGATGGGGTGAGCAGATGTCTTGAGTGCTGACTGTATCATACAGATCTTATATTTTTGTTTTTATAAATCGATTGTACAAATTTCCTTGCGTTTTCATTTCATCATAAACAATTTTATTTTGTTAATTTTTTTTTTATAAATGAGTAAGCTATAAATAAATTAAAAATGCTTAAGGAGTAAATTAGACAAATATTTATGTATAATGCTTACAAACTTTTTTTTTACTCTTTCATCTAATTACACAACTATAATAGTTGCAAAGGTAATCATGGACCTTCCCCTAAATATTATTTTTTTTTATTTCCAGAGGTACAGCCTATGACGCCAGGCTTCCTCGGAGACAACTTCACCAGGCTGACCTGCTTCTTGACCTTCAACCTGACCGCTATGATCGGCAATCTTACTGCTAGCTTCTGGCAGTTTGTAAGTTTAAATTTATATCTATTTAACTGACTCAGTGGCTTATGTATGCGGTACCGCTGCATTCCCGGGTTCGATTCCCAAATCGGGAAAAATGATTTGGGTATTTTCAACTTGATGTCAGCCCGGAGTTTGGAATTTGTGCCCGATATGGCGATACTCTCCGCCCCCAATCACATTATGGGATGGAAAACATACGAAATGTGAGTGCATTAGTTGCACCTCTGCCCACCTCTTCGGTGGTCCATCCTCCTCCTCATATCCTTATTTTATTTTCAGCCTAATCCAAAATGGCTGTGGGTCTTCACGACGCTGCGCATAGCGTTCATTCCAATATTCCTGGTGTGTAACTACCTGCCGAGCGAGCGCACGCTGCCGGTGTTGGTGCGTGCGGACTGGCTGTATTGGGTGCTGGCCGTGCTGCTCGGCTGGAGCTCTGGCCACGGCAGCTCGCTCGGCATGATGTATGTCAGTGGGTGAGTATTCAATACAGAGTATTAGTTAATGTAAAATGCTTTAAAAAAAGTATATTTTGGTAATTTATGTATTTATGGATATCGCAGCTATGCCTATTTCTCATAGGTCGCATTCACATATAAAAGTGATATTTTCGTTTATTCTAATCAATATCAGCTGGGCGTTTGGAATTTGTGCCTGGTATCGCGACAGGCTCACCTGTCACATCGTGGTATGGAAAAGTGAAGTATTGCCCTATTATACGGGAATACAGACATGAGATTTGTTTGTTTAATTTTATTAACGTTTTTCTTGTCCACAGCACCGTCGCTCCAGAAAACGCATCAACAGCTGGTATGATAGGTGGCGCTATGCTCGTCACGGGCATCGTGTCCGGGATCACATTCTCGGGCGCGTGCCGGGATATCGTCACGCTAAAGTCCTGGTCTACCCTCTAGCGGACACTGTTACGTGCTGGAACGTTCTGGAACTTTCTAGCAAGACTCCGGCAGTGATGTGACAAGTGACAAGTGATGTGACAGTGTTAAGTGTATTGTTAAGTGAATATTGGAATTGAGTGTGTGAAAAACATTTATCAAGAATGAAATGGATCCACAAAGGTAAAACTGATTTGTTTTGTTACATTATATATTATCTTGTTGCTATATATATTTTATTTGATTATGTATATCTCAAAAGCTTACTATATTTTAAAAATTATATTTGCGGTTATAAAATGTATGTACAATCTAAGGAAGGAAGGAAATTATGATAATTTAAAATACAGTTATGTAGCTAAATTTAATCTTGACTTGGAAGTGAAATTTCGACAAAACAAAGTCATTTTATAACACGAGTCATTGACGTATAAAAGTTGAATTGTTTTATTAATGGCTACACTATTATTTTTATCTTTAATTTTCAAATATATTTTAATTTCGTCAAAAATTTTTGAAAATCAGGAATTCAAAAAATACTACTAAAAATGTTGTTAAAATTACATTAAATTTAGGTAATACGTACTTCTATATAGTATATTAGAAAATAAATTTGTACAACATATTGAATAAATGGCGAAATATGGGTGACACCTAGTTGCGCCTCTGCCTACCTCTTCGGAGTATACAGATGTGAGATATGTTTTTTTTACATTGAATAGAATACATATATCAGGTAGCTATACATATTGTTCATGTTTGCATTTATCAATATATAAAAACTAGTATGAATTGCAATGTATGTGAAAACAAAAGTTTTGTCTATCTGTAGAACATATATGGAATACGTTGAAGAGTTTGTTTTAGTATTGATGGTTTAAGGAATGTTATTGTTAGTGAAGATTGCCGTATATGCGATTAGTTTGTAAGAAATTTATTTGTAAATGTTATCCAAAGTGCTGATATAGTATAGACGATGTAAGTAACAGATAGCAATACGATTGCTGAATGACGCACAGATTGTATAATTATTTCGTTTTTTTTTTATTCAATGTTGAATGATGACGAATGATGAATGACGATTCATTTTTGGCTAGCAGACTATCAATCTTGAAATAGATAAATCCATTTCAATAAAATATTGATGTTTAAAAATATTTGATTTTGCTTTTTGCTCGAAATTGTCTATGGTTTGACATATAGTTCATTACATGTAGAATCATGAATATTTTGCGATAAAATTTGTTTGATTTGTGACAGAATGTGTAACCTAATTTTAACACCAAAGATTTGGGAGGCTATTTTTAGTTTTAGCTAAAATGTCTACTGAATGTTTAAAATGTACACAATTTACATTAAATATATGAACCTACTTCTCTATGGATACTGCCATCTATTTTCAATAATAAAATTCAATAAAAACATCTACTTTGCACAGTGGAAATGCCCCTTAAATTGAATTTGATTTTTAAAAAGATGCAAAGATTTTTAAGGCTTAGTAAAAGTAAAATTTGAGTCGTCATTTACAATTTAAATATTATTTTATTGTTTGACAGACTGAAACACTAACATTGTTTTTTTTTATATATCTGTATAATTATGACATAGTGATAACATATTTGGCGATAAAACAAATTGCTATATATGTATTACAATAATTATTCTTCAAATTAATCAATTCATTAAAATATAACAATTTGTTTTTTTTTTAAATTTCACAGCTAATATTAAATTTGTTTTAACTTTTTTACAAAATTGACAGTGTGTCAATATTATATGTGTTCTTTTAAGCCAGTAATACTGGCTGTTCTTTTTTTGTATTGATTAATCAGTCTCGAAAAAAATATTTCATAAAATCATGAACAAATTATTGTGTGTATTATGTTTTCCTTTAAGATAACTCAGTTTTGTGTTTATTTGATAGTAAACGTTCTTTTTTTCATTTTCAGTTATTTTATTTTACACCTTTGTTTTTAATAAAATAAAACATACAATTTTTATATAATAATACATTAGTTGACCATAGACACCAACATAGATTAATAAATTTCATTATCATCGCAAATACATTTTATTAAGAACAAAATATTAGTCCAATACATTTTTTTTATTAAATAGGTTAGGAAATGCTACGACAAAGGATTTTTAAAGAACGTATCAAGATGGCGGGATAATATTATAATATGAGCCGTCCAAATTGCTATAGTATTTTATTTCATAATTATTTTGCGATATTCTTAAAAATACCATTCACTGCCAAATTAAGATCTAATAAAATATTTTTTTAATTTCACTTGTCAACTAATATTACTCTATGAAATTAAGAGTGATTAAAATTAACGAAACTGACTTGATAGACAACTAAGTTCCTCAATGAAATAATTAATCGCCAAAATCATTATTACTTATGATGATGTGCCACACTGTATTCGCTAACTGAGCACAGATTATAAAATTTTCTAAACTATCCTAAGAAGTTATTACTGACTTATTCCCATTTCATTTATGTAATTCTCAATGTTGGGTATAAAAAAACTAAATTATGTGGCAAAAACCCTGACACTGGGCAGTTTACAGGTCACAATGCATTCCCCGAAAAGAATTGCCCACCTGTCACTTGAGCAAAAAGGCTTCGTTCTTGTGCTTCAAAACTTGTATACATACATTTGTCGTAGCAGTGTTATAAATTGAATTAAAAATATAATATGTGCTATCATTCCACCGTATTAAAAAAAAACATATTCCAGCCTGTTTTTTATTTTTGTATTTTTCATCTATGGTAACACTTATATATCAGGATTGAAGATTGATCGAAGGACCATTGTGTTCATTAAATGTCATTGTCATTATTTCTATAATGGAGATCGATTATAAATGTAATTTGTAAGTATATATAGGTTGGTAATTATATAGTAAGTGCATCTGGTCAAAAACTACAATTAGCCTTATACATTGTAACAACAGATTAAATAGAAGACAGCCGTTTTAAAAAATAAAGTAGGTTTTTTTCTGACAGAATTATTGGCGGGAATTATACAGATTAAAAAGACATAGAACCGACGACAATAACAAAAGTATTGATAGATAATCAAATTGTAAAAAAGCCATTTAATGGACGTAAATAACGTTTAAAGTATTGGGAGATAGGTATAGATTTTTTATCTTCATTGCCTTTAAGAAATGTTATATTTCGCATATTTATAGAAATCGGTGATGAAGTATTGTAAGATGTATCCATTTCACTTTATATGCTGAATTTCTATTTCACCTTCGAATTACAATGCACGTTTTAACAAACAATGCAAATCCATGCCAAGTTATATCGAAACCAATAAATAAATCAACCACTGATACAAATTTATGATTTTGTCCTTTAAAAGTGTCAAATACCATTAAATATGTTATTATATATATTTATATTTGTAGTAATTTCAAACGATGTTACAAAAATTAATTTTCAAGTCATATTGCATTTGAAAATAATTATCTGTACTAAACTGCTCGTGAGTCCATTTAAATGTGGGAATAGGATAGCGTTGACGTCTTTCTCTCTCTCGCCCTTACAGACCTAATGCGGAGCGTAGTGATGTCGTTCTTATATCGATATTTTAATGTATTCCTGAAAGAAATCTGTGTACAGGATAATTATTGTTTGTTAAAACGTACTGGTAGACTATACTTCATACTTTATTATTCTATCCATTATTATATATTAGGAAACTAGTCGTTTGAGCTAAATTATTAATATGTATAAAAGCACTCCTTTAGAGTCAAGGGCTGTGAAAAAGCTTTAACCTATCCAATGTAGAAATTATGCTCCTATGACTGAATCGTTTGTACAAATGTAAATCACACTGGTAACATTCGCACACGTATTTAAATTTTTTCCGTGTATTATTCACAATATGGAGCTGTTCGATGACGTCATTGTCATAACAATATATACCAAAGTTAACTAAGATGGCACACATAAGACAAGTACACATGTGCACGCACATTATGTCTCAACTTTCTTACAACCAAAACACGCTCGGGTTTCCTGAATGGTACTTTACATTTGAATTGAACGCATCCTTAATGCATCAGTGACACCTCTAGTACAAAATGTTTTTAATTTCAATCGAGCCTTAATAATTTAAGACTGTAATAACCGACTGAATAGTGCATCAAACTTATTACATCTTCGACTGATTGCTTGAACTCTTTGATCTTAGAAATCCAAACATATATTTCTTTTAATTGCATAATTTATATGACATAATATGTCATATAACTCATATTGTGAGTTAATAGTTTATTATTGGATATACCTATACAACAACAAATGTGCAAGCGACTCTAGTGATTGTGCGTAACGAAAAAAAAAATAAGCCAAAAAACATTTTCAGTAAAACTCTGAGCTTAACTTTCAATGTTATTCAATAACCTTGCAATTAAAAGAAATACATTGTCAATAGAATTCTAAAATAACACGTAAAAGGGTGCGAAGCGACTATCTAGGAATTAAGATAGTGTTTACAATATTCGAATTTACGCTGTAATAAAATGTTACGAAGATATTCAAAAACATTTTGTAATAATTAAAGATTATTATTTAATTGGTAGCTTTTTGTTAATTTTAACAGATTACAGATTATAAAACCTTCGAAAAACTATCAAAAATGTATACCATCTATTTGTCTATGGCCTTGTTTATATAAAGATAATTTTGAATATCTTTGGATCGTTTTAAATTATGCAGCTATTATTAATTCCTGATATAATAGTACCTGTTTAGAGAAAAGTTGACCCTAGCATCCTATGTACATAGAGTTATTTATACTGTATTTAGATATGTATAATTGTTGCACTATGACTTTTGACACTTTATCTTCGCGCTATTTTCTAACCATAAATACGTTTTTCTTTTTTGGTTCATTAGTTTATATTGTTTTTTCATTTATAATTAATAATATATATTTAAAGTTACCACTTGATATATTATATTATGTTATTGTAAATTAGCGTATCTTTAACATTTTTAAACCGTTTGAAATTAAACCATACAGGCGACAATAATATTAAATAATTAATATTAATAGTTTAATTGTATTTTTCCACTTTTCCATACTATTGTAAAGTCTTAACACTTTCGACGAATCTTTCTGTATCCTTCTGGTAAAACTGTATTCAAGCTAAAAATATATAAGTATATGAAAGAATTCATTTTTGTTTTATTTAAAGCCCCCATACGGTACCGCTGCAATCTGGGGTCCCGGGTTCGATTGCCGGGTCGGGAAAAATGATATTGGGTTTTTTCAACTTGATGTCAGCCCGGAGTTTGGAATTTATGCCCGATGTGGCAATAGGCTCGACCCCTATCACATTGTGGGACGGAAAACATATTGCGAAATGTGGGTGCACAAGTTGCACCTCTGCCTACCTCTTCGGAGAATACAGCCGTGAGATATGTTAAATTCCCCCATATTGTATAGATAATAAATAGGTTCGGCTCTTGGAAGTGGTGTTCTTTAGGATACTTTTTTATTAATCTAATGAATGGAATCATTTTTATTTTCGTAAATAAATTTTGAATTATAACAACAGTCCTTTTATTGTGTACAATAAATAAAAAACAATAAATACTGACAATAAATAATTAGTTCTAAGCACTAGCCTCTTCGGTTTAGTGCAAACGCTATTTACACAGCATGTCTCCTGTTCGTGCGACCTTAAAAGAGGTATATTCCGGTGGTACTCAGTAAGTGGGTGATGAAGACGAGGAAGACGATGATGATACTGACGCGACGCTAGAATAACTAGGTGATTGATTTGAGGATGAGGCATTAGAATCGCCAGGGTAGTACGAGCTGTAAGCGAGCTGAGACGGATCCCAGACACGGGAGTAAGGACCCGAGCTAGCGGGTTCCCACTGCGGGCTGTACGAGTCCTGAGGGGCGGCAGGAGTGGACGGAGGTCCGTATTGGGATGCGGGGGGCCCATATTGAGGGGCCGGGGGAGCTTCAGTTGGAGTCATCATCATCATTGGCATACCTGTGAAAGACATTTGAATTATTGTCTATTTAGAATGTTCCAATAGTTTTTGAATAAGATTTTAATATTCTAACCTCCTTTCTTCATCAGTAAGTTGTAGATGAGGAAGCCAAGGACTAAAGTGATAGCCAGCTTGCTCAGGATGAGAGCCTTTACTGCTTTGATGCCAATTATGGTCACCAGGATAGGCATGAGCGCCTTCAGCTTAAGCTTCAAGAGGAGAAGCACCGGCAGCAACAGCTTCTTCTTCAAGAGGCCTCGAGCTGAAAGAGAGTTCTGATAAGTAAAATTTAACCTTTTTTGAAAATACCCTCAGTCGATGTAAATTACCTTCTCCGTTTCCTGATTTCTCCTCCGGAAACTCAACGTCCAATCCCCTGTCAGCGCGGTAGGTGACTTCCGCGTTCTGGAATACAAACTCTGGCAGTTGGAACTTGAATTCGTTGCTGTTCAAAACCCTCCCGACTCTGTCGAAGATGACTTTATCTATGTTCTCGTCGTCCAAAGCCCGAGCCGATTCGCTCGTGAAGCCGAGCTTGGTGTCGAGGTAAGAGAGAACTTTCACTTTGAGACAGGACATCGGGGATTCAGCTTCGAAACAATCACTGATCACACTGTCCAGGAGGTCGTCACTCGTTTTCAACCTGGTCGTTTCTACTTCATTGTCCTTGATGGCGTAACTGTGTACCAGGGCGGCAGAAGCCACGAGTATGTAAAGACACTTCATGTTCGCGGTAGTCACTGTGTCATTAGTTTTGTTTAATTGTGCGTACGACACGGCCGATTAATGGAGCAACAATGATTTAATTTTTGAATGGGCTTGGTATTTATAGTTGATGGTTTGGGCGCCGAGGCGCGCGGTGCGAACCCGTGCGTTGAATACAAACGCGCTTCATACTTGGCAAACTATTTCATTTCGTTAAAGAAAGTCCCGGTGGTGAGAGTGACTGTGCTATAATAAACAGAATCAATATCATAAAAAAACATACCTCACGCCTGTATTCCCTGAATAGGTAGGCAAAGATGCAACTAGTGTACCCACATTTCGCGGTATGTTTTTCCGTCCCATGATATGTGATAGGGGTCGAGTCTATCGCCATATCGGGCACAAATTCCAAACTCCAGACTAATAAAAAAAACACATTAGTTTTGACACTAAATATATTTAAAATTATTAAAGAACATCTTAATGACGCTTTAAAAATCAGTTTATGTTTTAAAAAATTATCTTTATTTCATATTTCTCATGTTTTTATTAACAATTAAATTCCTTGTGAATACTAATAATTATAACAACATTCTTCATATTATTTATATTGTCAACTATATATCTACCTTGTTCCTAATTCTATCCGCACGGCGTGTTACCGAGCAAAACGTGACGTATGATACATAAAACATTACATAAAACTTTGTTTACATGTTTTGTTTTATTCTGTAAAAGGATTTAAATGTAATATCGATGCTTGGTACGGTTTTGTTGGTTAATATTATATCTTTTTTGTATTTAATAAGAAATATATGTTCAACCCATTCCTGTTGTATATATGACATTTACATTAAAATTAATTAAACATATCTCACGCCTGTATTCCCCGAAGAGGTAGGCAGAGGTGCGACTTGTGCACCCACATTTCGCCAAATGTTTTTCTGTCCCACAATGTGATAGGGGGCGAGCCTATCACATCAGGCACAAATTCCAAAATCCGGACTGATATCAAGTTGGAAAAACCCGATATCATTTTACAATTAATTATAAATACTTTCAATCTCATATATTTGCAAAACAAGTACAACTTAAGTGATATTATTTATTTTATTATATTATGATAATAAAATAACTAATCTTATTTATAACCCTTCAAGGAATACTGATCCTTATCAGCATGGTGGCGTTGCTGAGGAGTCGGGTTTAAAACTCAAGTCGGGCAAAGTGATATTGGATTTTTTTAACTCAATATCGAAAATAGGAATAGCCAAAAGGCTTACCCTATTTGTTATAGGCTTAAGGGATATAGATCTGGATCTCTTTCTATCCCTTGGGGAACACAACATAAGGATGAGTATACACTC
>DWMW01000109.1:0-11997 GCA_018246335.1 Papilio thoas cinyras
GCGAAATGTGGGTGCACAAGTTGCACCTCTGCCTACCTCTTCGGGGAATACAGGCGTGAGATATGTTTTTTTTTGTAATAATACTTACATAGCGTTTTCCCAAGAGTGATTTCTTGTTCGGGAATGTACGGTAAGCTCACTCCAATTTCATTTCTAGCGCATATTCTAAACTTGTATGTCGCATTTTTAAGCAGCTTTTTGATTATGGCCGTGGTGCTCGTAACGGTAGCCACGTGTCGCCATTTTTCGCCTTCTTTTATTTCTACACTGTAATCTAGAATAGCGGAACCACCATTTCTTTCTGGCGGAGACCACGTTATCGTTACAGAATCATTAGTTATGCCATAAATTCCCAATGGACCCAATGGTGGCGATGGAACATCTATAATACAAATAAAATATGTATAACTATAATTTGTAAAAAAAAATGAAATATAAAGCATCTCCTCTTTTAGTTATTACTCACCTAAAGCAGTCTTTATTACGATCGTCTCACTTTCCAAAGCGTCAGAGAAGCCTATCGGGTTTTTAGCCGTTATTCGAAATTTATAAGTATTATTTTCATCCAATCCTTGAATACAATACGATGTAATTTCTTTGTCAACCTCGGCCACTTTAAACCATTTTCCCATTCCCGCTTCATATTTTTCAATAGCGTACTTTGTGAGGTCAAGGCCACCTGTGTCAGAAGGTGGTTTCCATTCTATTGTAACCGATTCTTTGGTTATTTCCTTCATAACAACAGGGCCTTCGGGCTTGCTCGGTACATCTGTAACATCAAATATTAGACTCTTTTCAAACTATTAAAATATGGCAACACAAACACCGCCCGGTCTTAAAATTTAACGATATTCCTATAGGAACACAGCCAAGTTCAGTTTAAAGTAAAAGCGGTAAATTAGTGTTTGGCGATATGCAATTATAAACGAATAATAAACATATTCTATTGTTACAAAGGCTGTAATTTAACTTACCGTAAACACTTAAGGTTACGTTGAAGGAAGTGGAGCCAGCCTTATTGCAAGCTTCAATGGTATAGCTACCGCTGTGCACCCGTTGGACTTTAGTAATGTTTATAATGCCTATATTATCATTCATTATTCTCTGGATATTAGTCGAATCGTCAATCTTAACTCCATTCTTGTACCAAATAATTTGTGGTTCAGGTATTCCTTCAATGTTAGCGGTAACGGACCATTTATCATTAACTCTTAGTTTTTGTGATGTCTCATTTTCGGATACATGTATGATAGGCTTTTGTTGAATTTCTACGATACACGATGTCTCTACTGTTCCATATTCATTACTTGCCACACATTTATACTCTCCTTGAGCCTGTTTTTCCAGAGATATACTTAGCGTTGCCATTCTATTATGATATGTAGTTATAGAAGTATTTATTTTCTTTCCATCTTTCAACCATGTAACATTTGGTTGCGGCATACCTCCAAATATACAAATTAGCTCAACAGTATCATTTGGATTTCCTATCACATCTTTTAGAGGCTTCTCTACAGAAGGAGGTTGTTTTGTTATCTTTCTTTTTATTAGAATAAATTCAGTGCATTCCGAGGATTCGCTTACACCCACTTCGTTAACTGCGAATACTCTGAATCGGTAATAAGTATCTGTCTTTAGATTGTCAATGAAAGCTTGAGTTTTTGTGATATTTTCTATTGACACCCATCTGCAAATGAGAAGAATAAAATAAATTTACGTTTCCGTTTTGTATACAGACATCTGTGCTTAACAAAAAATAAGCTTAGTTTAGAGTCATAAATATCTGTATGCAATTGCTCATATAAAAATTCTAATCCAGAATAGAGAAATAAAAAAATAAAAGTGCATTCATGTACATAACCCCGGTTACTAATTCTAACTGCTAGTTTCTTATTCTAGTTCTCTAACCTAACCCCAAGGGGTTTATACTATGGTTAGCTTAGATTCACCACTGATTAGGGTTCCTGCTTCGTCACGGCGGAGGGGCTTAGTGGTCATAGTACGGTGGCGGGGAGCTGTGATATGTGATACCTCGTCTCCGCGGCCGAGAAGATTGCGAGGATGAAGGTAAGTATTGCAGCCGCTTCTCAGACGGAGAGTCTCACATACCCTGCGTCTCGGAAACAGGAGAGAGGGATGCACAAATGCATACCCAGTGTCAAAAAAGGGTTAGGCAGGAGTAACGAAATATATAATTTATATAGTTATGTATTGTAAGTTTTCTTTTTAAATGTTGAGTATTAATTAAATATCTAAAGGTCTTACTGTGAAGAATTCTTTTCCTGATATTCCACAATGTAACATGTAATGTCTGAAAATCCAGTGCTTGTTGATTCTTCCCAGAATATATTTATAGAATTGTTATCAACCTCCAACACATTAGGTTTACCAGGTGGAGATGGAATATCTGCAAATGTATGTTAAATATTATTTCCAAGCCTAAAATAGACAGTTTTGAACAAAGCTATTTTTATATAATTAAAACTAGTTTTTGCCCTTTTTCATATAAAAAACTTCACTGTACCTGTAATGACTACATTTATATCCACATCTGCTTTTCCGCAGTTATTCTCAAGACGAAGCTTGTAAATACCAGCATCCGTATTTTCAACCTTTTTAATAGTAAGACTAGCACATTTTGAATCTATGTATGGTTTTGTGTGTTTGGATTTCTTTATTATCTTAGAATTAACTATCCATTCATCATTAGGCTTAGGAACTGCTTCGTAGGTGACGTTTATTGTTACATCACTTCCTCTTTTTATTCTATATATCTTTGTGTAGTCTAAGATTTTAGGAGAAAATTCTGCAACTATAAACATAAAATTACAAAATATAAACAAATAAATAAACACCATGAAAAAACTTTAGTAAATCATAAATATGAACTCAACTCACCTTCTACTTTTAATTTTGTTGAACACATAGCGTCTAATAGCGTGCACGAATATTCACCTTGGTCTTCATCCAAACATTTTCTAATAATTAAAGTTCGCTTTTTACCATCAGATATCAAAGTAAATTTCTCCGTATCCTCGATTTTATTTTTTCGTCTTAGCCAATTGACTTCATATTGTTCATCTGGTATTTCAACGGTCAAATATGCATCTGTATATGCAGGTACTATAATAAATTCAGGTAGACGCATTGTAAAATCTATTGATGGTGTTACAACAATCAGAGTTGCAGTGCATTTATCATTGCCAACTACGCACGTATAATTACCACCGTCACTCTCTTCACAGTCATAAATCTTTAGCTTTTGTTTTTTACCATCTATTGTAAGTTGAATATGATTTGAAAATTGTATTTCCAGGTCATCTTTATACCATTGCACTAAAGCATCACCTTTTGTTAATTCGATTTCAAATGTTGCCTTGTTGCCTTTGTTTACTTTTTGATTTTCAAGTCGTGATATTATTTCAGGAGGTAATTCAACAACCGTCACCTCCGCAGTACATGAATCATTACGCAATATGCAAGTGTATTCTCCTTCATCGTGTACGGAAGTATTCCTTATCAATAATTTTCGAACGTTCCCACGTTTTTCAAAATCATATTTATGCTTTTTAGGTTTTATAATTTTACCTTCTTTTTCCCACAATACATCTGCGGTTTCTGAATTTATTTCTACTTCCAAAATTGCAATGTCTTTTTCTTTGACTTCAAAATCTTGCAATTTTCGTATAAATTCAGGAATAGTTTCACGAACTTTTAAGTCTGTGCTGGTTTCCTGGTCTTTTACAATACATTTTATTTTTCCCGTATCGGTAAGTTTAGTTTTCTTTATTTTCAATTTATGTATTCGGGACTCTTGTATAATTTCTCGGTGATCCATTCCGCTTAATTCTTTGTTGTTGTGGTACCATTTGGTAGAAACCGTGTGGGAAGTCTCGCATTCTAAAATAACTAGTTTTCCCTCCTCTACTTCATAGGACTTATTGAGTTTTTTAACAAATATTACTTTATCTACATCAATAGTAACGCGAGCTCCATGAGAAGCTTTACCAGCACTATTGGATGCTACACACTTGTAATCACCAGAATCAATTTCAGAATCTACATTGGTTATAATTAATTCTATGTTTTCGCCATCGAATATTTGGGTAATATTGTTTGAAGGGGTTATAACTTTATTGTTTCTATACCAAGTAATGATAGGGACGGGATTTCCTGTTACCTTGGCACTTAATTTAATAGTACCTTTTTCGTTAACAGTGATTTCTTGGAATCTATGGATAAATAATGGAGGCTCTGCGTCTTCTTCAGTAGGCTCTGAATAAAAAAAATATACATTAAAGTAGACAGAGGAAGTTAAATCTTTAAATGATCTCAAAATAAATACATTTTTGAATAAAACGGTATTAAAAATAATTTTGTAAAATGTAATTAATAAAAAATAGATAGTTAAAATCGAATACGTCTCATTAAACTCCAATTATTTTTTTTTTGGAAAAAAATTCTGTTAAATGCTTTGTGTTAAGGATACTTTAAGTTAAGAGTGCTAACTCGTATTTCCTCTTTATACAAATTTTATATGGAATAATATTATTTTTTAAACGTCTACGTTCAGTAATAAAATTTTACATTTTTCTCTCTCTTCGCTCTCTTTCCTTTTTATTGCGGGGCAAGAAGATATATGTATTTATTACATATCAGTAGATGAGATAGAAATTTAATTTTATACTGTGTTTCATGTTTTTAACTTTAAGACTGCAAAACACAATAAATAAAAAAAAACGAATAGAAGTTATAAATGTAATAAAATTTCTGGATAGTTTAAAAAGTATCAACTTGGTACAAATTATATTAAAAAAATATCAAATATAAAATTTACCTTCGATAGTTATTACGGCACTAGTTTGAGTGGACCCCTCAGTATTTTTAGCTTTAAGAGTGTAAATGCCATCGTCGATTCCTCTCCTCGGTTTTATTACTGTAATGGTGTAAGTGTCGCCATCAGATTTACCGAGGTCTGCTTTCATCGGTTCATTGTTTCTGTACCATGTTACTTTCGGTTTCGGATTTCCAACCACTTGAACAGTGAGGACAAAACTTTCTCCTTCCCTTATTGACATGTTTTTAAGAGGTTCAATTATTTGCGGCTTTTCTTTTTGTCCTGTTTTTATTTTAAGTACAATAGGTAAATTCGCTTCTCCCTCTCTGTTTACAGCAACTACTGTATATGTACCTTCTTGATTTTTCCTCACGTTTGTTATTTTCAAAACGCTGCAATACATATGCATGTCCGACTCTGTGACCACGGAGACATTTTCATTAGGCAATACTTCTTCACCGTTAAATAACCAGACTATATCTGGCTCTGGGATAGCCACCAGTCTGCATTCCAATAAAATATTGGCGCCTTCTTCAACGTATTGCGCTTTTGGTCGTTTTGAAAATGTTGGAGGTATCCCTTCCAATATATCTGCTAAAGAGGACTCTCTTGACAGACTTTTTCTCGATAGTATAGTCATTTCAGAACCATGATCTGACAAGGGTGCTTCGACAGTTAATTCTGTCGTACTTGATGCAAACCCAGCTGCGTTTTTAGCCACACAAGTAAAAGTACCTGCATCCTCTGGAAACACTTCTCGAATTATTAAAGTGGCTACGTTATCATCGTCGTAATACATTTGGAAATCTTGAGATGGTTTTATTATGGCTGTTTGTCTAAACCATGTGATTTGTGGTCTGGGATATCCTTCGACTTGGCATTCGAATTGCACAGTAGATCCGTCGGGAGTATGCTTCGGCCGTAACTTTTCTACAAAAATTGGTGCAATTGCCCGTTCTTCGGACGTAGGTTCTAAGAAAAAGGGAGATAATCGATAAACAATAGCCCTTATTTAAACTTTATATTCTTTTAAATATAAATACTACTATTATTAACTTACTTTCAAACACTGGAAGCTTGTCAATTTTTTCATTTAGTTTCTTTTGTAGATATAAAGTATAATTTGCTTCATCCATTAGATATTGTGCCGGTACCCAACCTGTTTCTTCAGTTAGATGTTTGCGAACGAACCACCAGTCTTGATTTGTAGTTTCTAGTATAAAAATAAGATGTTTATTAAAAAATAAAATGTGTACTCACGCCCGTAACCCAGATTGAGAGGCAGATGCAGATATTATGGATATGCATCTGGCATAATTCTGGTCAACCTTCTTTGTGTGGGCACCGATGACCCATATTTTGCCGTATATTTTGCGGTAGTTAAAAATGTTAAAATGTTTTACTTACCTAGTATATACAATCGCTCGCCCTCAACGAGATCTATAGCGTCGTTAGTTTCAGCCACATACGAGTAAACTGCAAAAACTGTGTCTCCTCTGCGCACGTTGACCGGAGTTTCTACAAAGTGGGCAAAATCAATGAGTAACATGTTTTATGTTTGATAGAGAACTACTAAAAGTGTGATAGTTACATTAAATATTTTCGAAATACTGTAGTTTTGTTTCAATGTCTCCAGAATGTTTTTGTACGAAATGCAGTAAGTACATATTATTAACATATTTTAGTTACTAACGTAAGAAAAAAACATATCTCACGCCTGTATTCCCCTAAGAGGTAGTCAGAGGTGCAACTAACATAAGCTACCTTTATATTGAAAGAAACGGCCGAACCTCTCGTCACAACCCGCTCTTAACGTGTATTTTTTTTGTTATAATTCTATTGTTTTGTTGTATTTTGTTGACAATATTGACATATGGTAGTTACAAGAACACAAGCCGTCCGCGGATATTATCTTTGGCTGATTTAAGCACATGCTCTACTAGAGTAAGAAAACTTAAATGCATTATTATTTATAAGGTCTTTTTATAACTTAATATATTAGTAATTTTATAGCACTTAAAGTTGGACTTACCAGGAAATTCCTGCTCCCTAGCTATACTCATCGATACATCCGCTTCTAAAAAATTAAAATATTTAGTTAGTGAAGTATGAAGCAAGCAATTTTTTAATAAAGTTGCATTATATAAAATAATCCCACGTTTTTAATCGAAGCGAAAATATAAATTCCCCTTAACCAAACAAAGTAAAAAGAAAAATACCTTGAATTTCCGAAGGCTTTCTTGGTAACCGTTTGGTAGAAAATGTAAGGTGTTCTTCTTCATATAAATCTTTCTTCGGTTTTTTTGGTTTGAGTTCAACATTTACCTCTTCTACTTCACTTATTTCATAGTTTGGTTTTTTTACCTTTGGTCTAATAACCATTTCAACATTTTCGTCTGACTCTACATCGCTAACTATAATTTCTTCATTTTGACTGCTATCTTCTATTTCTTTCGTTATTTGTATGGAAGTTTCTGCAGACACTTCAGCAAGGGTACCACTTTTTCCCTTTGGTTTAATTACTACGTTGCTGGATAGAGATATATCTTCCGAAGTTACTTTTTCGATATGGGACTTAACGTCAAAAGTAACTCCTTCTTCATCGTGCACAGTGAACTTAGGTTTTTGATCTAACGTTATATTTACATCTTGTGTTATTTCTGGTCTTGACTGTGGTTTAGATATTTTGGACGTTATTTCATCTTCGTTTATTTTCTTATATTCCATCTGTTTTTTGAAAGGTATTATGATATCTGCTGTTTCATCTGTTATGTTTTCATCCGTCTCTACTATCTCTACTTTTCCCTCTTGCTCTGTTTCTTCAAAAAATTTAATTGATGTTTCGTTAGCCTCTTCGTTAAATGTTAGGATTCGTTGAGGTTTTAATTTCACTTTACTCGACATTGAGATTTCTTCTTCGGCATAGGAATCTAAATGAATGTTAAATTCTTGTTCAACGTCCTCTTTTGTTTTTATAGATTTTGGTCTAAATATTACTGTTTCTGGTTCGCTATCTTCCGGTTGTGTAATGGACGGTTTTCGAAGTGGCTTTAGTGTTTTCTTAACAGTTACTTCATCTGTTATTTCTTGTACCTTCTTAATACTTGGTCTTTTAGGTTTTATTGTAAATTGTTCTGGTTCACTTTCTTCTATATTTTTGTTTTCATTGATCTTCTCAACTACTTCGTCCTCGTGTTTTTCTTTGATACTTAATTTTATATCTTCAGAATCAAACATTGCTTTTTCTAAAGAAGTGTGTTCTATTTCTGGAAGTTTCGGCGTTTTAATTACTACTTTTTTAAGTTTTGCAGCTTCTTTCACATTTCGCGACAGTATTCCGTTTTGGCGAATACTACCTATTGTAGTTATTAGAGGTTTAATGATATTTGGAGGCCAATCACTTATGTATTTTATACGACTCTTTAATTGAAATTTAGGTAATGTTACGGATGAAGTATCTTGTTTCGTAGAAGGAACTGTCTTTTTCAATTTGAGCTTTTTAAATACAGGGCCTTCTGTCGTATCAACGAATTGAGGTTTACTAGGTTCGAACGTTTTGTTTTCGATTTTGAATGGAACAAGTTTTAACTTTCTGTTTATTGGTTTTTTGTCTAGATTGTTTTGTTCTTCGACCAAATCGGCTATTTGTTCATAGCTTTTTTTCTCACTTTCAGGCGAAGATAGCGGCGCAATTTTGTCTAATTTTTCATTCTGTTCCTCTAAGTTTATTTCAACTTTCTTAGATTTATCTCTAATTTTCTTGGAGTCTTTATCTTTAGGCGCAATTTTAGCACTTACTTCTTTTATGTCGGTTGCTGGTTTCAAAGACTTTTCATTGGAATCAATTTCATCTATTAAAGGTTTGATTTTAGGCTCTGTATATTTTAGGGTTTCTTCATTTTCCTTATCTGTGAGCTTACTTGCCTCAAAGTCTTGATCTGGTTTTGTTTTAGTTTTCTCAAGCTTTACAGCAGTGTCTTCGAAAATATCAGGTTTTTCTAACTCTGTTTTTTCTGTATCTAGGATTGTGGGAATTTTGATAGATTTTCGCTTAATTTTAGCCGCTTCCTTTACATTCCGTGAGATCTCTCCATTCTGTCGTATACTTCCTAAATTGGTAAACGTTGGTTTCAATTCTTTAGGCGGCCAGTCATCGATAACTTTTATTCGACTTTTTAGCTGGAATTTGGGTAGTGTTACAGTAGAAGTTGGTTCTGGCTTAGGTTTTTGAATCGATTTTTTCAATTTTACTTTTGTAAATTGAATATTTTCAACTTTTTCTGGATGTTGAGGTTTTTCAATGTCGACACGTTCTACTTTTAGAGGAATTAATTTCTTTGACTTTAATTTTGACGCTGGTACCGATTCTGGCTCTGTTGGTGTTACTTGTTTTCTAATTTTGTCTTCTTCTGTAATGGGCACTTCTTCTAACTTCAAATAATCTGTAAACCGTAAAAATTTGACATTTAACTTATATCCTGTGTAGGCGATAATATTGAGATATTATCGAAAATAACATTGTACTCTTTTAAAAATTAATTCCGGTTTCATTTACAGTAAAATAATCTGCATGTATGACAGAACAAACATGGTGTAAAGTAAAACATAAATAAAAAAAATATTATATAAATAACAAAAAGCTAAATTTGTTGCTAAGCGCAAGTCTCGAAACGGCTAAACCGATTTCACTCATTTCTTTTTTGTTGTTGATGAAGACTCAGGAAGATTATCATGGAGAGGATAGAACGTAGTAAAAACTATATTTTTCTTTTTCCATATTCACCACTCTCACACCTGTACAATAAAAAAATCACACCTGAAAATAAACGGGTGATATAGTAATATCACCCGTAAATAATAAATTTGTCGAACGTTACGACACCCGCAGTGGAGTTCACTGAAGAATATTTTATTACCCGAGCGAAGCCGGGAGGGAGTTAGTTATATTAAAACGATGAAGTTGTACGTAAATAACAGGTAAAATACCGACTATGCAAATTTCCTGTCATTCATAACGTCATCATTTAAGCGTTTTTTTATATATCATGTATAACACACCTGTCCCTTTCACAAAGATAAAAATGTTATTATGGTAAATTATAAAAATATTAACAATCTGTATAAGATATCTGTTAACAATCTGTCTACAATATCTAAATAGTAAATGATTTATCTAAAATTTTTTAGACCTATGCAAAATACGTTAACAAATTCGGTTCTGAAAATTTTAGATGAGGTGTGGAAGAAGTTCTATTGACTGTTGTATAAAGAAACAGCAGTACTGAGTCTATACAGCATAAAAATATCTAATTAAATCACATAAATTCAATTATTTTAGTTACCGTAAAGTCTTCCTAATTAAATAAATTCAGAGCCACGGATAGGTCTCTATCGATAATCATTAATCACGTGCAATCCCCGAACTAATAAAGTGTACAATTGTGTAATGTTTTATGGCAGTGCTTATGTCATTAACGTACGCGAAGCAAGGCAACGGGTAAGGGCAATGCTACATCTGTAAGACGAACCAATTCTTACTTAATATTTCGACTATTAAGATATATGCAACTTAATACCATTATTTTATAATTTTTTAAAAAGTAAATAGTATTTGAATATGTCTACGCCTTTGCTATAGTCAATTAACAATACTACACATAACACGTCTTTTTCTAGTTGAGCCTTTATTACATCATCGGTAAATTTAGATTGTTAAAGAGTATTCAGTGGGAAAATTAGTGATGGAGATATTAAAAAAATAACGTTTTCAATATAATATCTGCAACGGTGTATAATTTTTTTATGTAACCATCACCTTTAAAAGCACATACATCGTGTAATTGTTTAAATAAAATTGACTTTTGTGGTACAACAGGTCGGTGGTCGTAGTATTCAATTAAATGAAAGACAAAGTCCCAAAATGAGGAACAAAAAGAAGTTCACATCATAAGCAAATAAAAATAGAATTAATGAGCAACAGCAAGACGACTCGATTTGTTAATGAAGTATTAATTTAGCACAATGTTGCATCAGTGCATCAGCAACGCAGCACTTCGCGTTTAAAATACCGAAGTTTTTATGTTTTTAAAAGAATTTATTATTGGCTAAAAAGTTGTTCTCTTGGAATAATATTAATCAGTATAACTACATAAATATTAAATAAAGACAAGTAAGTTTACCTAAGAGTACGTATAAATATTTATAGAAAACTGCTAAATTGTATTTTAATATTTTAAAATTCATTAAAGTTTGTAAGGTACCTACTTTATAATTCAAGGAAAAAAAGTTTTAAGCCCTAGTCTTACACAATAAAAAAACCCAAATCGGTTCATACGAACGCACAGTAGGTGTAGTATCTACAAGAGAATCCAAGTTTAAAGAATCTAAGACCGAATAGACATGGGGGTAAAGATTCAGAAAATGAATCTGTTTGTGTCTTTCCACAAAGTTTGTTAAATTAAGGCCTCGATTTAAATAAAGATAGTCGCAAATACACATACATACTTGCTACTACACATATATGCACATATGTGTATATACATAAATGAGTATGTATGCTGTTACAATTTTATTTTTTAAAAATTTGCTGTATCAGCTTACCATTGTCACTGGATCATATCGCAAGTATTCTTCGTTTAATTTTCTAATACTCGTGTTCACTGTTGTTTTTAAATTTTTGACGCACTTTGTGTCTTGATGCTTGAATGAATTGACTTGTATTTCACTAAATAGTAACTAAGTCCGAACAATTAATACATGTTTGGGTTCCAACGTATATAAAAAAAAATTATGACGATAACTTTTGCATTTTAGAATTTGCTTAGGATGTTCTGTGGTACTTCTTTAAACATTGTGTTTAGTACTTCCTGTGTGTAAATGACCTGCCCTTCTTTTACCTAAGTGCTTACTTATTATTTTGAATACTTACCATCATCAGATGAAACTTTCACTTCTTTTGAAACTTCAGAAATATTGACACATTGTTGAATTTCAGGAAACACATGAATATCAACAGCAGTTACTTCTTCAACAGCAACACTAGTAATGGGTTCTTCACCATATTTTTCAACCGTTGATATTTCAGTTATTTTATTCATGGCTCGATTTTGCTTTTTAATCAATGATTTAACCGTATTAACCTGTAGTGTGTCACGATTTTC